>JAQFZY010000878.1:0-20406 GCA_034696285.1 Hypogastrura burkilli
AGGAGCTCTGTACTCCCCTGTGTGAGCCTGCTTTAAGTAACGGACTCCGGCAACTCGTGATGAAGATAGCTGGCCATCCACAGTACATGTATGTATGTATTTTATGGAGTGGGGATAAAATATATACATAAAGTAAATATATCTATCATCATTATGCTACATACATACGTATAATATGAACAATGATTGATCCTAGTAAACCTCTGTTCATTAATCATAATTACGCGACACTGCCGAGAATCAATCATTTTGTGTTGTTCATTCATATTATGGTAAACACACAGTGCGATAGGTAGCAGCTCGAATAGGTAGTCCCAGGTAGTCCATATTAGCCGTATTCATTTTGCACGTTATTAATTAAACTCGTATAAGTATGAGTGTTCTCGTGTCTGGTACAGTTGGAGAGTATTGTTAAATTAGGTGCATAAGCTATTTTGCTTATATCTTACTATATTTTCTTTGACCCGAGTTTCATTGGACCAGTTTTAGAGGATCGTTTAGCTTCCAATTCATGCTGCCGGTGCAGCTTTCTCTCTTCTCTCCTTTTCCTCACTTCTTCATTCCGGGAGCCGGATTCAATAGACGGGCCCATAACGGGCAAGTCGTTCCAATCTTGACTGTCCCAATCCGAACTCACAGCATTCATGTGTGTTTGTTGAGGTTTCTAGAAGACAACGTGGAATTGTATATTGTATACTTTCTCCAGTATTCGGAGGCAACTTAATTCAACGCAACGACAAGAGGAAAATGAACGTTGAAAATATATACCTTATGGCTAGGCCCGAAAAACATATCTTGATTTTCATTAGAATTAGCAGCATTTGAGTTAGAGTTAGCTGACCAGTCTATAGTGGAAGCAGTGCTAACTTCAGACAATGTTTCTGAAATTAATTTGTCTTCACCCCATCCATCCTTTTCTTCCTGAATAATTTTAAGCGAAGGGCCTAGGTCAGGATGGACACGTAGTGCGAAAAAAAAACACAATTGAATAACAGAAATTTCACTTACCGATTCTTTAATTGCCCAAGAATCCCAAGCGTTACTAGCAACTTTCGTCTTAGCTTGGTCGAAAACAAAGTTTTGCTGATCCAGATCCCTTCTCACTGGCAAGACGTCAAAGTTAGAATTAGGTTTGTCACTATAACTGGGATCGTCACCATCAATTGAACCCCAGTCTCCATTGTCCCAGTCGTCGTCATAGTCCGTTGCTGATTCCTGTTCTTCCGCCGTCGGCTGAAGAACATCTCGATCCGCTGACGGTGTGGAGGGAATGCTAGAAGTTGTCGTAGAGGTACTGCTGCTCGATTGCCCAGCAAACTTCCCTTTCCCACGTCCACTACCAACTGCACTTCCTTGAATTAGGGACGACTGAGCAGAGTGACTCCTGTTGAACTTTGACGTTAATGCGGAAACCGCCCAACCGGCCCAAGACGATGCTAAGATATATTTAAGAAAAATAGGATTGAAATTTATATAAGTACCACGATGAAATTTAAAACGCCGTACACTGGTGACCTAGTCAAGCTTTCAAGCATTACCTGCATCAACAACTGTAGGTGTGCTCGTATCAATTTCCGCCTCTGCAAAAAAACAATAACAATCTTTAATAATTACAGTTGACACTCGACGCTTGTCGTTAAGCAATGCAACCTACCATATTTCTCTTTTAGTGATGGATCTTCTGAAACTTTTTCCAACTTTGCGATAAACCCTTTAATTGTTCTAAATGCATTTTCTCGAACACTTTTGTCGTTATCAATACACAAACTGCATAAAGCCGGAAGAACTTTTGCTGCAATTTCTGATAGTAGAAAGTATTGCTGAGTTACTGCTAACGCCAAAATTCCTACGTTGAAACAATTCAATTAGAAGCCACATTTCCATTTACTTTAGTGGGATTTCCCTAAGTAAAACTACCCGCAATTCTAGCCTGAGGAAAGCTGTCTTGAAATACACGAGTGAAAGCAGGGATCAGCACTTTCCTTCTTGTTTGCGGATTTAAGTAGCAGGAAATCTTCCCTAAACAAATTGTTGTATTGGTTCGTATTCCCCCCTATACAAGTAAATCGACAACAATAAGCCGCTGATATTATATTATTCACTGAGAATAAAACATGACAAAATTATACCTGGTCATCTTTAATCTGTAGTCTTGCGAAATGCTTGAGCAACTCGATGTTAAGATTGTTTGTATTGAGTTTAGGTGCCAAATAAAGCATTGCCTAAATACGAAAACTATGATAAATAATCGCATATACTGCGTTAACACGGTAATAAAAGGCGTCTATCCCGACTAGAATATATTTGCTGTAAAATTATATGACTGTAATTTGTAAAGACAGTACATGCAGATTAATTGATTTCATAGAGGAAGACTACTCATTCCACCCTTAATAGTAATACCTTCACGGTTTGCTCCCGAACGGTAGGATTGGTGTCCATAAATCCTGTCACGATATTAGGGAATATTTTTTCGTTGACCGTAATTGGTTGTAAATGATCAGCAATATGTTCTAGCTGTTGCAAAAGCCGGACTCGCGTAGCCCTATCTGTTGATGCAAATAGCTTAACAACACATGGCACTATCTTATGCTGATACTCCGCATCGTCCAATAATTTCCCAAGCTATAAATTGTACATTAATACACTGTTACTCAATCCCAATAGGTAATATTCACACATCTCAAAGGTAAACGGCTAACACAATACCGTCCACGAACTCAATATGCGCTTATTCTTGGTCATACCTTGAACATTGGAGTAAGTACGGATGACCCAGCGTTTCCGAATTCAAACGCATTGATTAGCTGTGGTAGGATCTTGTATCGACAAATATCCTCAGGAAATCTTTCTAGAGCACTTGGTAGTCCGTTAAAGAATCTCGTCTTTTCATTTTGCTCTTTGATTTGAATCTCTTCTAGAAATAGTAACGAGTCAACAAGATCATTCTTGTAGTAGCCTCCAGGCCGACGTCCCCTTGCAATAACATCGGCCGGATTCGGCCTAGTAGCATTATTCACACTCATTAATTCATTAAAAGTTGTTAGCAATGTCTTGGGTACTTCCCCAGGATTCTTTAACGATGACTGCTGTTGCAGCGGTCCGTTAAACACTTCCCAAATTAAAATTCCAAGACCCCATGAGTCAATCGTCCACTTTAATACACATTTAGCTCCATTCTTGGATTCCGGTGGATCTAGCCGATTTAGACTTGATGGAACCTTCCCAAAATACGAGGAGGCGTCGCTCCCACTAACAAACTCCAGTCCACCGAGTTTCCATTCCCCAGCTGCATTCACGAATACAGACCCAATCTGGACATTGTTATGTCTCAGGTTTCCGTCGTTTACAAGAAAGCTGATAGCTCGCTGTAACATGCGTAAAATGATTCGGTATGATAATATGTCTCAAGTACTAAACTGACTACGAGTAAAGGGTTCATACTACATATGTAAATACTAAATACTGAATCACAGACTAAAATTAATAGAGTAAGTCTTACATACCGTCACTTGAAATAATCCCCAAGATATAGATAGATCTCCATGAGCATTCCTCTTACACTCCAAGTTCTGTTCTAATGGTAGGACATATTCGGTGGCCAAATAAATTGCCTTGTCGGACTGGGAAATAAATAAACCACTTAAGCACCAAGTCCGAAAGTAGCTGCGCAGCGCATGCGCAGTGTTAGGCTTTCAATTGCAACTATTATATTACACGTATTCTGGAGTTATTGTAATACATATAGAAAGTGTCAGGTATGACGATGTGAGTGAGAATGTTTTCGTTGTATGTATCTAGGGATTGCAGCGCGACCATTTTCGGGACCGGGACCAGTCCCGCAAAAACGGGATCGGGGCTTTGGAAGTCGACAAAAGTTTTTTTTAATCCCGCGACAAATTCAAATTCTCACTGACTGGGCGGTAGAAAGTTCCGGCTCCTCTCACACCCGTTCAAATTAAGCATTTTATAATAGCAAATAATTATAGTTCATTTGTGACTTACACTCTTTACAGATAGCGTTCTTGTACTTAATATATTTAAGAGTAGTGTCCACTACTACTCTACTACATACTTGACAAAACCTCACTCGTAATAATACAATAATATTGGAGCCAGTGTGACCTGTGCAGTGACACTGTTACAAGAAAGTAACTTTGGAAGTTGGCGTTACTGTTACCCTGAGGGATCACAGGAAAATGCCTAACTGTAGTGCACCTCTCTGCGTCAACCATGAAAAAAATAACCCGGACAAAGTAGAGTTCTACCGTTTTCCGAAGGACGAAAAGCAGCGACAGACCTAGATCAAAAACATGAGGTTTGTTGAGTGTTTTTACTGAAATTTAGGGAAATGCAATTACTTGTTCAAATTCGCTATGTATTTAATTATTCCAGATGTGAGAATTTCAACTGGCATCCTGAGAAGCGAATAAGCAACTGGCCCTTTCCCAACGGTAAAAAGGATGGACCGACTCGGTTTCACTGGAACAAAGACAAAAGCTTCCAAAGAACTTGCTGCAAGAAACCAAACGTAACTTTTTCTCTATTTTGGCGTATTATTATTAGCGTAACTTGGAACATATTAACGCTTTAAAAAAGGGGGGACGGGGACCCTAAAACCAGCCTTATTAATCTTTTTATGTTAACCCCTTTAGGGAAGCGTAAGGCGATCCCAGAGCCTGTGGCACCTGATGAGCTCGTACAAGATGAAAGTAAGTCATGCATTATAGTTTTAGCTTAATGAATAACAAATCACAATAATTATAGGTATTGACCATGAGGAGGAGTTACGGAAATTTAAGGAACATACGGCAGCCACGGAACAGGCACTTACTCAGAAAATAAGGGAATTAGAAAATGAAAACTACGTGCTTCAGCTGAAGGTCAACTACCTAGAGAAGAAGACGGAAGAACTAAGTGCACCCCATCTTTGTGCATCAGAATTAGAATGGCGGATAGACCAACTCAAAGCTGACCTTAAAAACACCGAATCCAAACCAGCTGTAGCCTTTAGTGACTGTAAGATGTTCAACAGCAAGACACTAGCATCGTTCACAGGACTTCAAACTGTATCGTCAATTGACGTCTTAGTCGAGATGTACCGTAGGAAAGGTATATCGTATGAACACACGAAGAAGGTAACGTGCTTAAACCTAGAAGACCAAGTAATTATGTTTCTGCTTAAGCTCAAGTTAAACTTGCCTGACATAGTTTTGGCTAAATTATTTAAGATATCAGAAAATAGTGTAGCTTGGATATTTAACGCTATCTTAGATGCTACAGTTCAAATATTTTACTCTGCAGAAGGCCCTCTCTCTAGAATACCCATGCGTCAAATTAACACGAAATTCCTACCAAAGGCTTTTACAGATATGCCATACTGTCGCATGGTGATTGATTGTACGGAATTTACCATGGAAACTTCTGATAAATTAAATAATAGAAAGGTAACCTACAGTAATTACAAAAGTCGGCATACCATGAAATGTCTAATTGGATGTGCTCCTAATGGCACTGCCGTTTACGTTAGTGACCTGTTCGGTGGATCTGAATCGGACAAATCTATTGTGCTGAAGTCTGAGATCCTTAAGCAAATGGTTCCTGGAGATATGATTTTGGCAGATAAAGGGTTTGATATTTATGATATACTACCGACAGGTGTGGCACTGAATATGCCATCTTTCTTAATAGGAAGACAGTTTACGCTTTCAGAAACAATACGGAATAGAGCGTACGCAAGATCCCGGATTATTGTAGAGAGATTAAATGCTCGATTCAAGGTATTCCTAATCTTGGATTGCATTAGGTCCAAATACCGGGACAAGGCTGAACAAATTGTCAAATCATGCGTTGCTCTTACTCTATTAATGCCAACATTAATGGGCGAACTCAATGAAAGGTTGGAATGAATTTTAGGCGAAACTAGAATATGTACTGTATATATTCTCGAGCCAACAACGTCTTGTAGATATTTTAACTTTTTAAGTTATCAATGTACTTATTTAGGAATACAGTTTTGTAGAAATTTTGTAATAAAGGTATGTTTAAAGCCCATTTCTTTGACTTCTGTACTTCAATTAGCACAATCCAGTTAGGACTCCAATAAACAAAATCACATACGTTCCTTTTAGTCAAGAGAAGCAGTCCTTGCATTTGATCCATGTAGACATGATTAGGCTTCAGTTTATACTCATCGCCAGTCTTAGTAATACAACAGTTTTTGTTTAATAGTGCGTCTTCGAGGGATAAGTCTTTTAGTGACCAAGGGCACTTGACTTCAATTATCTTGTCGTCTCCGACTAATCCATCTGGAGACCCACCTAGGTACCCACATGAGTGTAAATGTATCCCGGTTTGAGTTACAGTTACTTTTTTTAAACACTCATACTGTTTTATTGCTTCCGACTCCTTCGCAATTCCAAATCCAATGGCCTAAAATATTTAGTAACGGTGAGTACTTAATTATATTTCGTCTTATTCTTTAAATTAAACCCTTTAAATCAAGAATTAGGTGTACCTTGACTCCGCTTAAGTCATATCCTCCTTGCAACGCTTTGAACAGAGATTTGGGGTAATTGCCTGTGTTTTCATGTAATTTAATTGAATGGAGAATAGCAATAAAGTTACTGCACGTGAGTCGTCCTGCACGCATCATTAACCACAACGGATTGAGCCTTTGTCCAACTGTTTTAGAAGCTATAGTAGCTATTTCGACCCCGGAGACTGGGAAACGATTTAACACAGTGTTTGGTATATCTTGGGTACCTTGAACCTCTGCATCTGCTAACCAATCGAGAATATTGTAGGAGACTTCCTTCGCTACTTCCTGTAAGTGACGTCATATTAAGTGCATAATGTAAAACTTGGAGACGGTATCAGACATTTATAATATTAATATTATTTACAACAAATTAGTACCTTTGGCTTCTGCAAAAGAAAGAATAGTCCGAATTGTTCCTTTCTGTTTATTTTTTCTAGCAAAAAAGTCCTGTCATCAGCGTTTATAGGCGAAGCTAGGGGTTTAGTGGTCTTACTTGTCCATATGTCTGATATTTTTCGTTTGGTTCCATGAGTTTGACCTATTGGTCTGCTCCACACCGAACTATAGTCTGTTTTCGATAAAATCTTATCAGCGAACATCATTATAGCTACCATATGAGAACATAAGAAGCTGCCTACAGGACAGGTGCAAGAAGCCGATACTGGTCCGTCATTATTGTACTCCACCTAGATTATCCAGAGTCATTGTCACTTTGTAATAGGGCAGATTATAACGAGCAAGAACTTTACTGGGACTTGTAATCTGGAACAATGTAATATACGATTTTTATAACCTGCTAAATTACGTACCTCTACATAGTATGATTTTACCGATGGTGATGGGTCGTTCTTCACTCCTCCGTAACTAGGGTCCACTGATCCAATTATGTTGGTTGACCCCATTTTCTCAAATCGTCTAACATGATCACTTTGTACATGATTTTCGCCTTTTCTTAAATATTTTCCCACTTCATTAAGTATTTGTTTCGACTCCGGCTTATTTCGACCTATTTCTAATTGTATAGTAATAAATGCTAGTAAAGAGGACTGAGCAAAAGGTGCCATTTGACTAACTCGTACAATAAAAACAAAGGCTTCTACGTTTAGTCCATTAAAATTATTTGTAACTAGACTTGTATTAAAATTAAAAGCAATAACTGCAGTCTTCTGTCCCAGTTTTTCCCTGGCTTAGCACGTGTAGTAGAAGAGTAAAGTTCTCTACCGCCCAGGAACTGGAATTTCAAATTATGCGCGCCATTGAGAACAATGGGATTTGAAAAGTGTCGACTTCCCTATACCGCCACTCCAGACACAATACATGTAATTTAGTAGAGATATGATCAGTGCATTAGCGACTAGTAGTTTGTACTTAGTTGGAATGAATTGTTGGATCTTATACAGACTATGTAGCCTAAAGTTACAGTTCTTATCTAACTTATTCTTTTGATCCTCCCAACTTAATGTACTATCAATAATAAGTCCTAGACATTTGATATTATTACAGGTCGAGACTATTGCACTGTCTACTACAACAAATATGTTATTAATATGCTTCAGAATGTTTTTTGAGGCGACGAACATCAATTAAGTTTTCCCTCTAACATATGATAATTCTGGTTCATCCACGCCTCTATTTTCTTCAGTTGCTCTTGCATCCTTCGTTAAAGCTGCTCAATATTGACGATTGAGTCAAAGAAAACTATGTTTGTGTCATCAACATACATCTCAGGCATGGTCGCATTGGTATCAAGTGTTTCAACTAGGTCTCTGAAAAAGAACGTAAAGAAAGCAGGCCAAATCACCGAACCTTGAACCAGCCCAATCAGAGAGTTCGTGATTGATGAGCGGGATCCATTTATGTAAACATAATGCTTTCTGGTATGTATGTACTCACGTAGCCAAAAGTAAGAGATACCACAATTTGTTTTGTCTTTCTCCAGTAGCATTTCTCTATGCACAGAGGAAAAGGCAGTCCTAAGGTTAAGGCTGATTTTAGCACATACCATCCTTGAGTTAAATTTCTTTCTAATGGTATCTGGAACAGCCAGCATAGCATGTTCAGTAGAATGTGCAGGAATACATCCGAATTGAAACTTGCTCAAGAATTTGGATTCACTCACGAACACCTAGACACCGTAAGCTGCTTGAAATAGATCTTCGACTCCAAAACCCTAAAAAAACGACCTCGACTTGCCCGCTTAACCCACTTCCCATGTACTTAGGCCTCCCAGCAACTGATTTGTTGTAGGCCATACAATAGGCTCCCAAAAAAAAACTTAATCTAAACTGAGTGCTTAATCTTAAACTTTGACATCGGTAGGTCAAAGGGCTCCTTAGATCTTAGATATCTGGACCTTTTAGTGCTCAATTTCCTAACACACGTTTAAATACGGAAATCGGATGTCCGTTAGCTGTATTAGTACAGTCTCATGTACATCACTCATCACCCATGACAACTCTAATGTTTCTACTAATAAAATAGGTTCAAGTGCGATGATCGTTGCGGCTTGGAACATGACTTATGACATTTGTTGTAACCCGTAAAAATTCGAAAATAAAAAGCTGATACTTGTAAAAAGTCGCTGAATATGCCTGAGTGTGCTCTCAAAAGTACGAAGCAAGTTCAGTTCTTATTGTCCTGGAACTACGTTTTTGAAGAGTCAAAGTTCATGTCAAGAAGTGTAGTTCGGGAGGCAAGTAGTAATGAACCCCAGATACCCTAAACAGTACTAAGAGCTATATAGGATGACTATATCCCTCAACAATGGAGAACGCTTATGTGTACAGGAAAAGCTCTATAGTGTGCCCTAACATGGAGACAATTATTCCTAATGCCGCGGCTAGCGGCGTGTCCACTGTTGCCCGAAAGGAATTAGTAATTTAAAAGTACCGAGCATCATTATCCTCGTTTGCCTTTAAATAGGCCTTCATGTGAAAAGGTGGCTCCTAAGTTGTGCCCACAAGTGCTGAGGCATTTGACCTTCAGCACATCAAAATGCTTTAAACAATAAGAACATTAATGTTAAAGCTATGTGGCATGTCACAGGTGACCGCCACCGATGCAACAAAGGCGGAACGTCGAAGCGTTTATAAAATTTCAAGAATGCTGAGTGGCAGAGTAAAAGACTCTGAACAACCAGGACATCCATGTTAAAGTCATGCCCCATGTTATACGTGATTGCTACCGCTGTTGCAAAGCCGCTAAGCGCCAATGAAGCGCAAGTGCGAAGCGTCTTGAAATTAATTAAGGTAGAAACGGGTAGTAAGGAGAGGAACTGGGTATGTTTTGGATACTAAATTAAGGTAGAAACGTGTGGAAAGAAGAGGAACTGGATCTGTTTTGGATTCGAAATTATGGTAGAAACGGGTAGATAGAAGAAGAATGTGGTCTGTGTTGTATGTATAGGAAATTAATGTAGAAACGGGTAGAAAGAAAAGGAACTGGGTATGTTTTGGATATGAAATTAATGTAGAAACGGGTAGAAAGAAGAGAAACTGCGTGTGTTGGATACGAAATTTAGAAACTGATTAGGTATATTTTTAGGATTTAGGAGAGGAGATTTAGGATTAGGATTTAGAAATTTAGATAGAAACTGATAGAAAGAAGAAAAATGGGGTCTGTGTTGTATAGGAAATTCAGGTAGAAACGGTTAGAAAGAAGAAGAATGTGTTCTGTGTTGTATAGGAAAGTAATGTTGAAACGGGTAGAAAGAAAAGCAACTGGGTCTGTGTTGGATATGAAATTAGGTTCGAAACGGTTAGAAGAACGGAATTCATAGTCGTAGCCAGGAATGGGCCCACGGGGCTCGGCCCCCCCCCCGAAATGTTCGCAAAAATAGTAATTTTCCCCTTAAAATCGCCGAAATTTTCGCCTGCGGCGCGCTACCCATTCTTCCGGTACTTATTACTTCTACATTTTAGACCAAAAATGGCGAGACTCCGCTATTTTTGAGGTCACACGAATAAAAAATGTCTAAATTTTCGCCCGCTGCGCAAATCTACTATGAATATGACGAAAATTTGCACTTTTTTCCAAAGAAAACGTCGAAAATAAACAGTATTAACTGATAGAAACCGAATTAACGTTTAACGATAAACTATATGCCCAGCGTGGCTGAGGGAAACAGGGAAAGCAGATCTGAAGTTTGGAAACTGTGTGGCCAGTATGTAATAATTAGCTGAGTGGAGCATGAAAGCAGAGATGAAGTTTGGAAACTGTGTGGCCAGTATGTAATAATTAGCTGAGTGGATTATGGAAGCAGAGATGAAGTGTGGAAACTGTATGGCAAGTTTGTAATAATTAGCTGAGTAGAGCTTCGCGTGAAAATCATCATTGTCTATGTATAAGCTGGCCTTTTAACGCCAGTTTATATAGTGAGGATGGTGTTTGACTAGTTTCCACTCCTCACATCTATAACGCTAAATAAGTTTTATCAGTTCCACAAAGGTTCCACACCTCTAAGTATTTCACATCAGAACAATAGAACAGTTCAAATATCACAAACCGCTACGCGAAAAGAAAGTTGTTAATGACCAAACAAAGCCTTCTTGATTACGCTTCCAGCGTTGCAGCTATAACAACACAACTAGACGGTTAACAGGAGAGTGTCTCAGTAAATATAGCAACCAAAGAAGCTTTGGAAAATTGACTTCTGCTTGGAATGCTGCAATTTGAAGAGCCAAATATTTACTTCTGCTTCTCATTACTAGCATTTTCATACGAATATGTTTATGGCTTGTTTTTGTTTATCACCTACTCATTAGTTTATAAGCCCAGGAACGGTAATAATGAATTACACGCTTCGTCTTTTATAAATTAAGAGCCTAATGTGTAAAATTTCTTCTCAATAGTAGCTCTTTTCTATGTAATATGCTCTGTCATTGTTGTTGGTTTTAATTAGGATTGAGAGTAGATAATTAGGTTACAAACATGATTTGATCGCCCATAAAACCGACAATTGAAAACTGGTTAAACGCTTAGCCGCACGACCCGTGAAAAGAGCCATATCAAATATTTTGCTTTTCAGGACTTGGTAGCAAATACGGGGAAACGTGGCATGGAGTAAGCGATAAGCTATTTTGCTAAGCGTTGTAACAATTTTATTGTATGATAATCGGTCTTCGGAGGAGCGGGTAGAACGATCGTGTCGAAGCGACGCAGTTATACTCTTATTGTACACAGTTAAGTAGGACATAAAGGAAGCAATTTGAAAGAGGACAGACAGACGGACAGGCAGACGGACAGACAGACGGACAAACCGATTTCATAACCGTCTTTAATACGTTATTACGGTAATAAACGGTTTTGGAGGTAAAAGTGGAAAAAATTTCTCCGCCTCCGGCGGAAATACATTGAATTTTTTTTGGGCCCCTCCCTGAACTGAAAGCTAGCTACGCCCCTGACGGAATTACAGATTTATTGTTGAAAAAAGAAGGTGGACGCTTTCATGGGTAGGTAAATGGAAAGTGGAGAATGAAAAATAAACGGTTTGAACTGTATTTAACTGCACTGGCGGATGTTATCTAGAAAAAACTTGAATGGGTATAAATCACGGAAATGGGAAATCAACGAAGGACAGTTTGAAATGAAACGTAGACGGCTCTGAAATAATGGAAGTAAGCATATGACTTCGCCTAAACCCCTGTTCGTAGAACGGGCTTCTTGCTAGTTCCTGAGTTATATATACCTTGAATTACTCGCCTGTCGTGGATCAGCAGAAGGAAAACTATAATTGCCGAGTCCTTAACCGAATCGGAGTACGTTGCCAGGGCCACTGCCAGCAAGGAAGGAATTTGGTTTCGGAATTTGCTATGTTACATGAAAGTCATGCCATGGAATCAAACGTTTAGGATTTACGCTGATAGCCAGAGCGCAATACTACTGGCGGAAAGTCCAAAATTCCATGAACAAACTAAACACATTACACACATAAACACACAGTTCCTTGGCATTTCTTGAGATGGCCTGTTGCGATTATTCAATTGGAACTGAAATGCATGCCCACGAACAAGATTGGTAGCGGTTGTCATGACATAGGCCCTTTCCAAAGTGTCTTTTTTCCAAAAAGGGACCTGAAAAATATAACAGAAAAACAATAATCAAAGAAGCGGAAGGTACTGATGAGCAACATTGTAGTACCTTAAAAGTTCAACTTAAATCTTGCTTGGATTCTCTGTCTTCTCTAAATTCTGACTCTTGAGTAGAATGGTACATGGTAAATCGTACTCAAGAATGGTCCTACTCAGCCCTAGGGGCTGAGTAGGACCATTCTTGAGTACGATTTACCATGAACCATTCTACTTCTTGTATCCGGCGAAAAATTTCAGGAAGGAATTCCAGTGGTCTGAGGAGAATCCAAAGTACCTCCAATAATTGGGTTGAACAGTGTAAATCTGAGATTGAACTTAATTTCCCCTTGTGAATTGCTGCCCAAGAAAGGACTTTCAACTGCAGTTTTGTCAATGCTGACAAATAAGTGCGATGCCCAGTATGAAGAGTTTTTCCTGAACAAGTTGGAAAAGATGTGCCCAAATAAGTCTGTTACTAGTGAGAGGAACGGAAGAGAGCTATTTACAATTTTTACCATAACGGTGATAATAACGAGTCCTTTCTCCTGGCATTGGAACGCCCTCCTATGCAATTCACGAGATCCGCTGTATAAAGGGGACGCATATGTTTCATTGAAGATACTGTGCCGTACCGTAGCGTAATCCTAGTGGCTTAAAACAAATCTTAAATCTTAAAACTCACTGCTGAAACAACTGGACGTTGCCTTTATAGTTTTAATACGTTTTATTTTAATATTTGCCGCACTAGTATTATGACGAAAAATCTATAGCCATGCTAGGTAGTAAATATAATGGAGTGAATACAACCGTTGCTTTGTACATAAGACCTTTAAGGCTAAACGTTAGGACTTTTGGTTTCCTATGTTCATCAGTAATACAATAAGGCATGTAAAATTCAATGGTGAAATCGAGTGTACCAACATAGTTTTTCAACTGGCATCGAGTTGTATTTGAATTGCCAATACCCCCACAGTTTGAGAAGTAGTATATTTCCAAATCATTTACGTCTCCTGTCACACGGATTTCGTATATCACATTCGTTTCTAGGCCTTCTGGTTGACCGGATTCCTTTGCGGAGTTGATTAGTTGATCAAGTTCTGATTTAAGCTCCCTTGGTTTAGAAGAATTGAAAATCCAAAGGCGCGACGACGGTCCAAATTTCGTTACCAACTCCCTATATTGGTCAGTGTCTCGTTTGAAATCATTAGCCCAAGAAAAATAATCTGGATCGTCCACTTTATCCCATCTATAAAAGGCAACCAGGAGACCAATATTACGGCCTCGAAGAAACTCAATCGTCTGCATTTCTCCAGGATATTTTAACTTTAGCGCCATCGAGTAGGATCCTGTGTGAGTTAGGTGACATTTTCCATCAAAAGCAGGAAACTTTCCTCCAATCTAAACCAAATAAATGATTGGTTAGTTATTCTTGTCATTGTTACAATGATCTTCATACTGATGTTGTATGTATGTTAAATGTAGGTTAATTTGTCACGCAGACCAGTTCCTTATATGAGCCTAATTCGGACTCTCCTGAACAGCATTTACTCTGTGGAAAGGTCTCCTAGCTTATTCGTTTAGAACCTATTCGTTCGCAAAACAAATTTGAGTAGAGATGGCAAGGGGACCATATATAATTCTAGGGTCAAAAAAAGAGACCCCAACTCTTCACTGCGGGCTGCAACGCAAACCTCCCATTTAAGGACCAAATGATCACGGTTCACGGTCCTCGTCCTCGCGCTTGTACAGTGGACAGTTCGGATCAGATTCTATGTTCATGATAAAAGGGTGTTTAGCCAAAAAGCAGTGACTTGTGACCAGTTGCGTCAGCATATTGGAAAATATTCTACCTAACTACAAGCACAGTCACCTGTTAGCCCTGGACGGGCCTTTTAAGACCTCTTTGGCCTGCCGGCAACAAATGACACCGGTCCATCTAGTTCCATGGCGTCTTTGAACAAGTCCATCTATCGCAGAGTTCAGTCTCCGTTGAAACAGGGATATAGCGTTGTGTGCCGTAGAATGGCGTTTCCGCGCTTCCTTCGCTATACCGTCGACAATTTAATTGCCAATAAAACCACTGTGGGCCGGAATCCAGTTCAAAGTTACGACTCTGCTTACTGACAAGACATTTAGGGCCTGAGAGCACTTATACACCAACTGGCGCATGATGTTCGACCTCGCTTGACAGCGCCGTGTTTGCACTCAGGCAATCAACATGAATGCTGATGTTGGCTTCTACGTAAGCCACATCTTTCAGGAAAGACGCAAGCTGCCGAATTGTAAAAATCTCCGCCTGCTAAACAGTGGTATATTCACGCAAGGGAAACTGCCTATTCTACTAGCCAGTGGTGACCCCATATCAGATACCCAGTGCCCATTTTTTAACCGTACGTAAAACAGGTTAAGCCCGGGCCCTCCGGACTTAGAGCACCCTGTTCCTTCCATTCCTTTTGCGATTTGATCTCAATTGAGTACAAGCATATGGAAAGAGAGCTGTTCTCATTATCAAAGGGAACTTGGATATCCGAAACATCGCTACTCAATTTTGTGCAGTAATCAATGTGACAGAGGCAGCCAGCCTTCGTGCTTGCCACGCCCATGATAACCGCTGCCCTGGCCTTTGAAGTCGGGCAATGGTCTTTAACGTAGATATCAATTGGAGGGATGTCCAGAAGACACTCGAGCTCGAGGGCAGCTGATGGAGTAGTTCTCATAACTCCACAGACTCCTAAAATGGTGATTTGTTGTTACCGTTGTAGTCTGTAGCGCGACCTGCTTGTATACAGCAGCCGTCATTGGGATGATGTGGCACGATCATGGGCTTGTAATTTCCATGGCCTAAAAATACTTTTAGCTTTCGGCCAACTAAGAATTTGGGAGCAAAAATATAATTGTACGCAGATAAAATGTAAAAATTGTTTGCAACTGTTTGGCAATGTTTATAATTGAAATACATTTTATCTATTAGAAGTAACGACCTCGCCTTCGGCTCGTGTCTTATACTTGCGCACGCGGCTCCGCCGCTTAGCGGGCTTGGCTCTACGTTTGAAACTAATTGAAAAAATATTTTTAGTAAATAACTTGATTACTTATCTCCACAAATGGTGTGATGTTAGCAAGCCATGTCACAGAAACAAAGTACCTACGAACTGTGAGGCTAGACGCTGCATGTACGATTGAAGAAATAGACAGAAATAGAAGGCATTTAAGAACCTGCAGCGTCTAGCATAACAGTTCGTAGCTAATTTGTTTTTGTGACATGGCTTGCTAACATCACACCATTTGTAGAGAAAAGTAATCGAGTTATATACTAAAGAAAATATTTTTTCTAATTAGTTCCAAACGTATAGCCGATGCCGCTAAGCTGCGGAGCCGCGCGCGCAAGTATAAGACACGAGCCGAAGGCGAGGTCGTTACTTGTATTTTTAATTTTTTCCTGATGATTATGAATGAGATTTCGCATTATTTTATTTCTCCGCTACTTGGTTATGCAATCAAATGGCTTATACATTATGAAATCATGTTTATCCCGGAGCTCTGATGTATGATAGTAAAAATATAATTTTATGATGAAGATATTAGCACCCAAAAAGACTATGCCAAAGACACCTAAACTTATATAGGTACCCCAGCGAATAACGTGCTCTCGCCTACAATTACTTATGTCTTCTATTTCGATTCAAGCGACTGTACAAACCTAAGTAAACCCGAATCCGAGTCCTAAGTAAACCAGAATCGATTGTGTATAGTAATAAGTACTAACAGCAGTGTAAGAAGCAATCCATCGTATCGGACTTTGCTACTACCCCTCGTTATCGCTTAAAACGTTTATCTTGAAATAGGCTACAATGACATAGTGCATTAACTACTGCGCCGTAGAATATTAGAAGCGGGACAGTTCCAATCTATTTGAATTTATTTTGAAGATGTATACTCTTCTTTAAGGCTTGGGCTTGGGTCAGACTCAAATCCACCCATAATCACCCGACACCAACCTTCTTCACCGGGTAATCTGTTTGGTGGAATTAAAATTTGCGAAGTGTGACAGTGCCAAGACCTGGACTTGGACCTGGACCACGTTGAGTTTTGCTTGTGCGGTATGTCAAGTCAAAGTGATTTAAGTCATTCTGGTCCTCGTTGTTATGCACAATGGAGGAATTAAAAGTGACAGCAAATCCCTTTAGGATTTTGAGAAAATGTCAACAAAAGTCCGTTGCTAGGGGAAACGTTTTTGGCCCTAAAGGCCCTGACCCCTTGACCCTAAAAATCTTATTTTCAAACTTGACCTCCGTATTAGACATAACTTTTTGCTAACTGAATTTGGTGTGTATAGGTTGAGAATTGCGATCAGGATCAATCTGACGGACCAAACCTTGGAGTAATACGTATAACATGATTATAGCGAGGGAGCGGTAGTAACGTGATACGAATCAGGGTTAAAATACTTACTACTTCAGGTAACGCAAACGTCGCATGGGTAACAAATGGTACCGTAAACGGTGAGAGTTAACTGAACAAAAGGGTTCTAAGGTGTTGACCTACGGCTTTGACGTCCATTTAAACGTTGTTAGGAAGGTCAATATAAGTAAATATACCAAGTTTCAGCTAATCGTGCTGCATAACAAGGTTTCCCCATGTAATATTCGACTGACCCGTAGAGCGCCAAAGAGTCTAAATATACGGCTTGAGGTCAATTTAAACATTGTTCAGGATGTCAAGAGTGTCATAATATTTTTGCTTTACAGTTTGGTGTTTGACAAGTTAAGCCCACAATTTACATTAAATTAACAGTCAATCAATGCTTTTACATGCAGTTCATCATGAGCTTGACAAATTTTCAAGCCTTACAATTAAGCAGGTTCAATCCGCCCTGAGTCATACAATGAATTTCAGCTAATTTACCATGGTGTCGAGTTAACTCAAGCTTCAAAATATTTACAATTTGACTTAATTTTTGAAATTTTCATGGCATTTTAACCTAGTTTTTCCCCCGGACATTTTTCCGGAGATATTCGCTTTGCAAAAATGCCAAAATTCCCCGGCGACCCCTTGGACTGCCTCACTAACTCAACAGATCCAAATTACATAGAAGATAGAAACAGACACTCTTATCTCTAAGCCACATCTACTGGGCTAAAATAATGGCACCATCACTACTGTAAAACGTTCCGGTAGTGTGGAAATTTTTTCTGTAAAATACATCGTAATTTGCACTTACGAATTGTAGTTGCCAAAAATTGGGCTATATTTTAGCGGCCAAGAGAATATTAAGTCATAATCACTGATTGGAATTTGAAAACATTAGAATACAACTTTTGCAAGTTCTAATAATCCTGTGGCCTGCGCGCGAAATAACTTACTCTAGAAAATAAACATTACTTAAATCTGTTTTTATAATTAAGGACAATATGTATTAATTACATTCTGGTTCTCCACATCCTCTTCAGCTGAATGGAAACCAGAGTCTGTAACCATAACGACTATTTTCTTGGATCCCTCTCGCCACCCAAGTGGGCACAGAGCAACTTGCGTCAGGGCTTCTAATTGACTCTCGAGAAAGTACTGGTTCGTTCCTCCTGCGCCGTAATGCTTTAGTCTTTGGGAGACGTTTCCGAGGACTTTATTGAAATCGGC
Organism: Hypogastrura burkilli; assembly: GCA_034696285.1. Taxonomy (NCBI): domain Eukaryota; kingdom Metazoa; phylum Arthropoda; class Collembola; order Poduromorpha; family Hypogastruridae; genus Hypogastrura; species Hypogastrura burkilli. Next base: position 18,247 of record JAQFZY010000878.1, read on the forward strand.
AATATTTGTGCTCAGGTTAAACCAGTTTTGATAACTATGCCCTCTATATTACAAACAGAAAAGCTTTATCGTTATCAGATATTGCAATTATTTAGACTTTTTACAATTTCTGAATATTTAGTACACTTACGGGAAGTACTGGGGGCTATAAAAGTCAGGCGTTTCCCAGTTGCGTGATTCTTTTAACTCTTTGTCCACAAAAGAACCTAATCCCATTGCTAGATCGGCTAATGGATACATTTTAGAAAGCTCGTTTCCATAGCTTACCATTTGCTCCCGTAGGCGATTAAAACGAGTTGAATGTGAAAAATCCAGAAGATAATAAAAATCAAGCTTATTTACTGATTCGATTTGCTCATAGATTTGAAAGCTCAATGTGATATTCTTTCTTATCCCAGGAGCGACGCCTATACTAGCCTTACAGTACGGGTTCGTTGTATTTAAGATACATGTTCGGCATCCATGTCGTTGATAATTGTTTGCCAAGACGCAAGGATTCTGTTGCATTTTCTGACAAAATGTGCATTCAGCAGCGGCGTTGCAAATACGTTCGCCGCGTTTTTGCTTGCATTGGTTCTCTGAACAATATATTTTGTATAATATACAAAGTAACATATTTCTTAAATCAAGACTAGAAATAGCAGTGTGCTTACGCATAAATCGCTCCGGACAACCATTGTGCATTTCATACGCACTAAATTTACTGTTTGTGGGCAGTGATGTAACCTTTAACTTCCCAACTATTTCCACGGAACGATTATTACGGCTTCGAGAAACGGCCCGTACCTAACATATATGTATCCACTTCATTAAATGAGTCAGTATTTGCTTAGAAGCAACCTTTCTCCGATAACCAACATTTCGCTTTGATATTTAACTAAATGATAACAACATTTACCTGAGATTTTAAATGTATTACCTCTGTATGACCTATATTAGGCATCATTAACCAAGCCACAAATGCTAACACCAGCGTTTCTGACGAGTTCTTCATAGTATGTGTCCTGCAGCTGAAGCACTAGTAATGAATAGCCTTCAGCGTATGTGCGACTGGTGTATTCCTAGTTTCCAAACTACTTCTCAACAAAAAAGCTACCGATTGATAACTTTCAATAACAGCCAAGGTGACGTTATTGCTAGCTTATAACATGTAAACTAGAGTTTTTCAATAAACAAGGTCGTTGAGGTTTTAACACAATACGAAGAAGAGAAAGTGACCCTGAAGAACAATTTATAGGAATCCATCAGGCTCATGTATGTAGTGGTATTAATAAATTAATGAAATCATGAGTCAATTTATACTCTCCAGACGTAAACGACAGGTGCCAGGCCGTATTAGATAAAACTTATATTATCTAACCAATATAATATTATGACAAAGTTTTCACCGTCATGAACCTACAGCACGTATTTCTCAACCTACAACAACCAAACTCCGCCAGCAAAAAGTTATGCCCAATACGAAGTCCAAGTTCTGACATGGGATTTTTAGGGTCAAGGGGTCAGTACCTTAAGGGTCAAAAACATGGCTCCTAGCAACGGATTTTTTTAGAATTGTGTTGACATTTTCTGAAATCCTAAAGGAAATTGATTACATTTTTATATCCGCCACAGGCCATACCAACAAGGATTAAAATCCGTAAATCCCACAAGCATGTCACTAATCACAAACGCACGTGTCTAGGTTCACCTTTGTCACACATCACATTTCACAACTTCTTTCACTACAGTTAAATTTAACTAATTATTTAGAAGGTACTAGCTGCCTCCCTTACTACACGGAGGTGTTTGAGAACTCAAGAATTGACTTCTTTGCATATGCCGTTTAAACAAATACTCTTTTCGCGCTGAAACGATAACTTTTATATTTCGTGTACCGCGGCATACTCTCTGTATACAAAACGCATATGCTTATATGTAAAATGCTCATGATTTAATAAATTGCAGGTAACGACCTCGCCTTCGGTTCGTGTCTTATACATCCGCACGCGGCTCCGCCGCTTAGCGCGGTTGGGTCTACGATTGGAACGAATTAGTGCAAACATTTCGTTTAGTAAATAAATCTATTACTTAACTCTAGAAATGGTGTGATATGTTAGCAAGCCATGTCACAGAGACAAAGTACCTACGAACTGTGTTGCTAGACGCTGCACGTTCTTT
>JAQFZY010000879.1:0-20400 GCA_034696285.1 Hypogastrura burkilli
AAAAATGTTTTAAAACAATGTTTTTTATTGAATAAAAAACATGTTTTAAAACATGTTTTAAAACAATGTTTTAAAACGTTGTTTTAAAACATGCCAACCCTGGGTCGAGGATAAAAAAAACGAGGGAGAACTCAATATGAATCCTTTCAACTTCCAAAGACATATATGATTTATAAAACGAGGCGAAAGTCCGCTTCAGATTCGGAATATTTGTCCATAACAAACGAAAAGTGCACTTTACACTTCGTGAAATACTCAAGACATGGATATGATATTTGTATCTGGGAAATATCTAAACAATAAAAAAATGCCAAGCTTCATTACTTATAAAAAAAATTTATTCATATTCGAACCCGTAACCTACAACAATAGAAAAATCCAGAAAATTTTTGCGTTGTACTGATCACTTAAAGATATATTATGTGTAGTAGTTAAGTGCAGATGAATGATGAAACCAGTTAACCCTGAGCTTGAGACGAGGGTGAAGGTAAAACTCCAAAATACAAAGTAGGTAGGGTCGTTTGGGTTGCTCGACACAGGCCTGAATACTGAACCTGAACCTGAAATCTACGAATTCCAATCCATTTTTTGCCAATGCCGATAACTAGTAAGGAACATGCTGTGTATCTCAGAAAAAATAATATGGGATATTGTAAAAATTAAATTAAAACGCTGAATGAGAATTATTGCACTTTGTGCTTCGTGCAATGTTATCCCTGTCCCGGTCGTAAAAAGTTGAGATGATTCTCAGGTCTTAAGTTCGTATATCCAGTGAATCAAACCGAACCAACTAATTCCAATTATGCGATGAGAATACATTGCATGTGATTTTTAATTCAGAGCCAAACGAAACGCAACTGACTGACGGACTTGAGTCCATTGTTTTAGCATGGAAATACTTCCGAGGAGATTATGAAATTTTCCTTATTGAACACTCAGATGTTCAGCCGGTTTTTCTGACCCATTAGGCTACAAAGAAGCACACCCTGCTACTCATTTGCATGTCACGACGTCATCAACAAAGTATGAATAGTGGTTCAACGCGTCTTCCTGATTAAAACTATAGGAACTACGAACAACTTATTTTTTTCCAGTTCCAGTGCCGCTAGCCGCTACCCGATATGATTCTTCGTGGTGTTGGGAGTACGAGGTATATCTGACGGAACAATGAAACAAATCCACTTGCCGTACAGCTCATGGCGTTAGTTGTCGACAGTCGGCTGCCCAATTTTTACGCGATTTTTGTCAGAGCATTTTCCAAGGATTTTCAAAGCGTAGCATACAGCCGCCCAGCTTAACGATTTACTTGGGGAAGCATGCTAGTGAGTAGCCTTTTCCAATTTTTGGGTCACCTATTCTGTTCATATACACGCGACAACTGCTTTCCATATAACCAACCTGTGGTGCCAGAGCTAACGCTTTCAACACCCATAAATGACGGCCAGACTTGGCGCCTCCAAGATAAACCAATTGTATCGACGAATCCTCGGGGTGGATACGAAGGATACATTATGGAAACGATTCGAGGGCGTCGGATCGCAGCCTTTGAAGGGATTCGATATGGACAGCCACCAACTGGACCCCAACGGTTTCGGGTAAATTATCCTAACATTTATAAAACCGATTACGATGCACCTGGTATTTAATGTGATATATCTGATAATAGATGGCTCAGCCGGTTCCCAAGCCGCACGGAATAATTGCAGCGAAGAAGACAGGTTCAACATGCCTCCAGATGGACGGGCTCCAGTATTATCGAATTGTCGGGAGAGAGGATTGCCTTTTTCTCAATGTTTACACCCCAAATGTAGGCCCAGGTCATTGATTTTTGCACGGCCTAAGTTTAGAAAAAACAAGTGTTCCGACGAGCGCTTGCGCGTCGCCCTACGTGCCACACGGAATGACTAATTACAACCTTGCCATTGTTGTCAGATGCTAACACAAGTTGAGCCCGGGGGACCCTGACGGGTCATCTCGGGGTGAAGGGGTCACCGGTAGGCCAAAAAACTGATTTGTCAACCATATTCATGCTCCCCAGGCCCGTACCATCATTTTGATATGCCACATGACATCTTGTGGTCGGCGTGACCATGGATGACATTCCGGGGTCACCACTGGGTCACGGTTGGGTCAGATGTCGGGTCTAGCCATATAGTCACATTCACTATGCCTTGCTAGTCAATTATATATACCACATGACACGGTCCGGTCGAATTGACCCCGGTTGTCCGTTTGGGGTCACGGGGATTCAAATCACGTTTTGCGTCCCATATCTGTGATCCCGACATGTGGACGAAAATTTTGATATGCCGTTGACCCCATGGTGTTACGTTGTTGATTTGCGACAAAATGTTATCGTCTGTGTGATAGGAATAGTGAGTTTTGTAATAACTTAAGTATAAGAAGATATTGTTATGACATTTGATTACTAATTACAGCTTCCAACGAATGGGACGAAGCTGGGCCTTCCGGTAATTATATTCATTCATGGTGGAGGACACTTCTTTGGGGCTGGGGATCAGTTTGGTCCGGCCTATTTTCTGGATACTCAAGAAATCATACTCGTTACAATTAACTACCGCGTTGGCGTCCTCGGTAAGGGAAGAGACATACGTTAACACATTTCAGGAATGATTATCTAATTTATAAACAATCTGACCTCTTGACGGCAGGGTACCTGAGCACAGGGGACGAAGCAAGTCCCGGAAATAATGGACTGAAGGATCAGGCACTTGCCATAAAATGGGTACAAAATACCATTGAGCATTTTGGCGGAGATCTAAGCAGGTAAGGCCTAATAAATGTGATAATATTGGTTATTTAATCTTCTGCATTCGTGCTAACGCTACAATAAGTTTCCTTCCACTAAGGTTATCATTAATGGGACAGAGCGCTGGGGCTACTTCAGTGGGACTCCATCTTATTTCTGCTAAAACCCGAGGTACCTTGCGGACTTCTGTACAAATATAAATATTTACACACCTTCCATTTTGGTGACTTCTTATGGAATGGGTATTTACTAGATATTCCCTACACCGCTATTACACACAGTGGAAGCACCTTGTCACACTGGGCTATTGTCAATCACACTATTCCCAACTCGAGGCGGATTGCAGAGATTTCCGGCTGCCCGACCTCAGACTCCTTCAAAATGGTGGACTGCTTGCGAGCTGCCAATCCTTACTTTCTTGTCGAAAGACAAATGGGGGTCTTCGTAAGTGCTGGACATATTAGTCAAAAATCAATTACGTTACTAATATCTTATATCATAAGATGAAATATTTAACAGAAAAGGCTTAGGCTTCCCATTATGCCTTTCGGGCCAGTTGTCGAGAGGCCAAGCCCTGACGCATATTTAACCGAGTCACCCGAAGTGGCTTACAGGAATCAGAACGTTAGCCGGGCACCAAAACTGATTGGGTTTCTTAAGAATGAAGGAGACTTCCTAGTTAGTTGTAAGTGGCAAGCAGTAAGTTTATCAACGGGTTCATTTGGGCATAAAGAAACTGAACTTCTCGTTTTGATTAAGTGGCATACGTAAGGCAGTGGTTCGGAAGTTTTAGGACCAAACAGGCCCAGAGAGAACTGTTCCCGATTCTCTTCGAGTACGACAATCTGCCGACGAAGCAGAAAAACTGGATTACACGGAAACTAATCAACTATTACATGGAAGGGAGCGGGGAGGTCAATTTCTGGAAAAGAAATGAAATTAGTGAAGTAAGGATGTAAGAAGATTAATTCAATACATCTAATAATTCCGAGTAAAAATCTTCTTTTTTTATTCAGGCGCTGAGTGACAAGTATTTTATCAATCCTGCACGGAAAGAAATGGAGTGGCATTCTAAAGTAGCTCCCACCTACGGATTCTTTTTTAATTACTATGGAAAGCATACCGCACTGGAAGGCTTAGCGTTAAATCGGAAGGACTGGGGTACGTGACACGCGACCTACCATAAATAGTATACAATGTATTGGAATTTGTTTAATCACAAATTCTACAGCCACCTAAAAAGAGCGTCTAATTTACCGTGCAGGCATCTCCCACATCGATGACCTTCAGTATTTGTTTAATAGCACTTATTACTATCAGCCTTTGAAAACGGCGGACGAAGATTACAGAATGGTCGAGTTCCTTACCAACGTATGGGGAAACTTCGCCTCAAAGAGGTTAGGGACACGAAAGTGGAATCTGTAACTAGCAACTTTCCATTTTACACGGATTGTATAAATCTTGTCACTTGTCGTTTTAGAGCTCCACACTTCACCAGAGATGATGGAACTGATCAAGCCTTCTGGCAGGCAATTGAATCAACTTCATCTACGATCAACTTACTAGAGATTAATACAGTCAGTCAAATGTCGACATACCCTTATGAAGAGCGTTATCAGTTCTGGCGTAGTCTGAACTTCACAGATGACCATTAAATACTACATGATTTTCATGTTTAAGCTTTAAAAAAAATTTTTATTGAATACGCAAACGAAGAATAGGCTAGGTTTTTTATGACTTGACTACCTAAATAGGCATTGCAACGCCATATTCATATCTAAATCTCATAATATTGCTTCAGGATCGGATCCTTAGGCTTAAGAATACACTTATCTTTCAAGCTCACAACCCATCCGGGTGAAAGACCAAAGAACACTTGCCTCGGATCCTTCCTTGCCAACAACATTTCCTTCCTCGGATCTGAAGCAAGATCAGGAAGCATGTAACCGTACTTCTGAGCCAGGACAAGCCTTTCCTCAGCAATCTCATCGGGGTCTGCCAAGTAGCCTCTGAACTTTGGGTCGGAATAGTATTCAATAGCATCTTCCGGGGGGAGCATCCTTTTAGGAATTGGTTCACCCTTAGAAAAGAATTTCACTGGATCCAAAACTGTGAAGAGACTGTCGATGTCGTAGTAGGCTGTAGTAATAGTTCCGCCATTTCTCTCAACTGCTGCAATTACGGCTTCCGTTGTCCACTGTACTTCGATATTAATCTTGGCCTTGAAACGATCTATGCCCTGTGCATACGTAAGAAAGTATTACATCAGTAAATGGTTGTAATTTTTATACCGAACGAAATTAAAATTGATACCTGGCACACTGAAGTGTGGAGAAAGTAAAACTTCGGGAATGGAAATAAAAATATATCCTATTGAATATATTGTTAATTACAAGTTCATACCTCATCCGTAAGATTAAATCCCCACTGCCTCCTTATTGGATCAAAGGCACAAACTTTGGTTCGGCAAATAGCAGCGATATCGATTGGTTCATCGGGGTTGATACGATTCGTGTCAATAAGCGTTTGAATCTGAAGTAGGCTGAGTGGCGGATACTGTCTTCTTAAGCTAAACATAGTAAGAAAATATTTGATTATAAATATAAACCTAGAAGCCAACACAGTAAAAAAATTCTAAAGTGTTACACAAAGAAATAAATACTTCCTATGAAAAGTTGAGAGTAAAGTAAAGCGGGAAAACAAGTTAATACTAATACTGAATGCGGACGAAACTGGTATTTATATTATACAGATTAGATATATTTTCTTACTGATGGTTTTTGTAGTATGGTTCCATTGGGATTCTCAAATAGAATGGAGTTCCTGTGCCACCCTCGTAACCTAATCGACTGTATCTCATTCTTTGACCTCCGCCCTTGTGAGGACATCCGTGGCGCTTCCCTCCATGCTGGCCTCTTTTCCGCCCTCTCTATAAATACATAAAAGAAAGAATTGCAATCAACATCCAACAGTCAATGCATAATCATTTGCATAGCTTAATATTATGTGAACGAGTATTTAAATTTAATTTTCAACGTATTATGTGTATACTTCAGACCTCCGCCTTTAGGCTTACCGCTCGCGCTCACGAGAAGAGCGGAAATGAGCGCGAGTGAGCGGCGAGCAGCTCTCAAAAGGGAGGAACGTGAAGTGTGCGTGACCGAGCGGAGAGAATGAGCAAATAAATGGGCGGAGTTTGGGCGAGCACGAGTGACGAGAGAAGAGTGAGCGGGGAAAATGAGCGGAGAGTGAGCGGGAGTATGAGCGGAAGTGAGCGAATCAAATGAGCGGAGACAGCGGAGTAAATGGGCGTCAGCGAGATATTATCCGCAGGCTGAATGCCATCACATAGGGCGATATACTGCTCTCAGCTTTTATACAATAAGTACGTATGAGCATATACGAGGTGTACTGCAAGGTGCATGTAGAGTAAATTCACTAGTACTGAGACTGGAAGTTAAGTCATAATCATAAGTCTGTCCCTGCTTGAAAGGTTACGTTTAGTATAAGTATATATAATATAAGTGAGCCAGAGCACTACTCAGCTGAAAACCGCCGAGAAAACAGACTTGGACTTACTCCGGAGGCTCCCACAACATGTTCAGGTTTAAGATTGTTCAATGCAACTCGGGGTAGCGTCCTAATGAGAGCAAGGGCGCGGTCAGCCCCGCTACGGAGTGCCATCACGTCAACTGTGTCTTTACAATTAATTAGCGGATAAAGTGATGTAGGATAAATTAATTCAATTCTGGGCAATAACAATGTGACATATTTCAAATTTAGCGGCAAGGAGCTCGATAAGTTTCGCAGGATTTAGAATAACCAGCAAGTACGCGGCGCCAACGTTGAGTCAGTAAGAATCAGTAAGCGGCTCAGATTATTGATTGGTCGTTGATCATCATCATTTGTCAGTGCTAATTATTATTCTAAATTCAAAGTGGTTTACAAATCCTAAGTGGAAGTAATTACAGTTAGCAGTTATCGTCGATCCCACGTAAATCTGTCTTATTATCTGCACGCAACCAAGAAGGTATGACTCAGTATGATGTATGAGCATTTTTGTATTTTGTATTAATACGCTTGTATGGTGTATTCCATATTGATATTGCATTGCGTTGTCTGTATTAAATTTTTCGGATTTCAACAATTGCAAATTGCAACTTATAGACGTGTAAGTGTATGATGCTCAATCTTTGTTTCGATATGTGTTGACAGGTGCCAGGACAAGGCTTTAGAAAGTTCCACTGTTCATAGTTCATATTCACTACTACGTCATACGTGAAAGGTAATGGAAGTCACAGACGGAAATCTTCAGCTCCTTGCTGGGTATTTGGAGCATACACTTCATCCCGATAATGCGGTTCGTAAGCCAGGTGAGCGAATTACATGATTCAACTTGTTCAGTTCCAAAACTGAAAATATTAAGTGTGGTGATTGAATTTTGAATTTTAATTGCATGTATGCAGCTGAGAAGTTTCTGGAGTCGGTTGAGCTAAACAGGAACTACCCAATTCTTCTGTTGAATTTGATCGACAAGGAAGGGTTAAATGTGACTATCCGAGTGGCTGGTGCCATTGCTTTCAAGAATTATGTGAAGAGAAACTGGAAAGTTGTAAGTTGAATATTATTCAATCTGAAAAGTAGAAATAAGTACGCCTATGTAGAAGATTTTATAGAATTGTCAAGTAATTCGTCTGTTATTGCCATAATAGGACGAAGAAAGCGATAACAAGATTCATGAAGAGGACAGACTCGGAGTCAAAAAGCTCATCGTCAACTTGATGTTGAAGTCACCAGAAACGATTCAGAGGCAACTGAGTGATGCAATTTCAGTGATTGGCCGTGAAGACTTTCCGAGTAAATGGCCGGACTTGTTGAAGGAAATGATTGACAAGTTTGGATCAGGTAAAGATTAAGGATTAATGTAGTAGCTTAGTGGAGTGGTCCTTGTTGATCGGTCTCCCTTATAAAGCGGAAGAATAATTAGCTCGTGTATTTTTAGTAACACTAACTGTTTATTATTATCAGGGGATTTTCATGTGATAAATGGGATTCTACACACGGCTCACTCCCTCTTCAAGAGGTACCGGTACGAATTCAAGTCGAATAACTTATGGACGGAAATTAAGTACGTCCTGGAACAGTTTGCACCTGCACTTACTCAACTTTTTGTCGTAAGTCAATAATCAATTGCAAATTGCTCATGAACAAGTTTTGTAATGTAGTAAATCTGTACCTTCGTGTCACAGGGTTTGATGGACCTTGCGAAACAGCACGAGAATAACAAGGATGCCTTGAAAGTCATTTTTAGCTCTTTAGTTATGGTCTCAAAGATTTTCAACTCACTCAACTTTCAGGTGAGTAGCTCATTAAGTAAAATATATCTTCATAATTAGGATTCCTGACAGATTCCTGACAGAATCCAATAAAAAACATTCACATTGTGTTTTACTTTTAATTTATCAGGATTTGCCTGAATTCTTTGAGGACAATATGGCCGTTTGGATGAACAATTTCTACATATTGCTGGAAGTAGAAAATCCGTTGCTCAAAACAGCAGTAAGTTAACCGGTTGTAATTATTGCTTCTTATGTATCGTACCTACACATGTACTAAATCAACTAATCAGACTCTTTTTTTTTTTAATTGGAAATTATAGGAGGACGAAGAAGCAGGATTATTGGAACAGCTGAAATCTCAAATTTGTGACAACGTTGGTATGTACGCACAGAAGTATGATGAGGAATTTACACAGTACTTGCCAAAGTTCGTGACAGCTGTATGGAAACTGCTGGTCACTACTGGGAATCAACCTAAATATGACTTGGTAGAGTGTGCACACATATTTGGCAGGTTTAATTTATTAAGCATTTGAATTTTAAGGCTACAATATATTCTGTTTTTAGCTTGTGAGCAATGCAATTCAGTTCCTTGCCCTTGTCGCCGATAGAGACAGATACAAGAGCCTTTTTGAGGACCCAAATACCATGAGTAGTATTTGTGAAAAGGTTATTATTCCGAACATGGAATTCCGAGGTGAGTGTTCAGTGATGACTTAATACTGTATTGTATAACCTATAAATTGCACGAGTAATTGAGGCTAAAGGCTGTATACCGTACGTCCACGTCCACTGTTTACAGAAACTGATGAAGAGCTTTTCGAAGACAACGCAGAAGAATACATTAGGAGGGATATTGAGGGTTCGGATGTTGACACGCGAAGACGGGCAGCCTGTGACTTGGTTAGAGCTTTATCTCGTCACTTCGAACAACAAATGACCGCAATTTTTGGACAATATGTCCAGGTATGCACGCATGGATGGCTCTTTGAACTTCGGTTATCGGTTGTTATGACTATTATGTGTAAAACTTTAGGCGATGTTGGGCAAGTATGCCGAGAACCCGGCGCAAAACTGGAGAAATAAAGATGCGGCAATATATTTGGTCACCTCCTTGGCCTCGAAGGGAAAGACTGAGAAACATGGGATCACTCAAACCAATCAGTTGGTGAATCTGTTGGACTTTTATCATGCACATATTCTTCCGGATATGAGTAACCCAAACGGTAAATCATTAGTTTTACGTGTCCTTGTGTTGTATGTTTTTATTGCCGTTCAGGAGTAGTAAGATTGTTTAATGATTTTATCCTTTTCAGTCAATGAACTTAAAGTTCTCAAAGCGGACTCCATCAAATACGTTATGATTTTCCGGAACCAACTACCTCCAGCAATCGTTAAGGATAGTATTGTACATCTTATGCGACTTCTGACAGCAGAGAGCCCCGTGGTTCATACCTACGCAGCTTGTGCACTAGATAAAATCTTCCTTATTCGTCAATCCGACAACACTGCATTGTAAGTTGGAAATTTGGGCTACTAATTCCATTATCGTACACAGCGTAAATATAACCCATATTTTGGTTAAAACCCGTTTAGAGTCAAATCGTCAGACTTGGCTCCAGTCGGCACGCAGCTCCTGTCCAACTTGTTTACGCTTTTTGAGACGACAGTTTCGAAGGAAAATGAGTACGTCATGAAGGGTAAGTTGTTGTTTTGCAATTTCCGAGAAATATGTAATGAATTGTACAGATTATAATATCATGTTTATCAATATTCCCAATTTGAATACAGCTGTGATGAGATCATTGTCCACCCTCCAAGATGGAATAATTCCACTGATTGGCCATATGCTTCCGAAATTGACCGGCATTTTAGTTACTGTGGCCAAGAACCCTAGCAAGCCCCATTTTAACCATTATTTGTTCGAAAGCTTGAGCCTATGTATTCGGATCATGTGCAAGAGCAATCCTCAGTATGTGGAGCAGTTCGAAGCCACACTCTTCCCCATTATTCAGGGAATCCTAACACAGGATATAACGGGTAAGTGCAAGCTACTCCAATTTCCTTGTTCTCTACCCAAAAGTTAATGGTAATCATAAATTGTCATTGTCATCAGAGTTCATCCCGTACACGTTCCAAATCCTATCACTGTTACTCGCACTCCACTCGACTGGAATAACAGAACCTTACATGGCACTCTTCCCGTGCCTTCTTACTCCAGTGCTCTGGGAAAGACCTGGAAATATTCACCCTTTGGTCAAGCTCCTCCAAGCATATATCTCGAAAGGACCTCAGCAAATTGTTGCCACTGACAAACTTGTAAGTTACTACTTCCACCTGCGCTTGCATAGGAAAATATTTCACACTAATACTAATAAATATGTTTTACCGTTGTAGTCGGCATTGCTGGGAATCTTTCAAAAACTGATCGCGTCAAAAACTAACGATCACGAAGGATTTTACCTAGTAGAGTCCCTAGTGGAGAATTTGCCTGAGTAAGTCTCTCTTCTACTAATACTAAACTAATCCTGAATCCAGCTAGCTCTATTTGATAATTTATTACTCTGTAGGCAAGCCATTGGTGTTTACACGAAGCAAGTCTTAACCTTACTGTTCCAAAGACTAACATCCTCCAAAACAACTAAATACGTCAAGTCCCTCCTGGTCTTCTTCGGGGTCTACATTTGCAAGTACGGAGCCGGGAATTTCATCCAGCTGATTGACTCTATCCAGCCCAAAATGTTTGGAATGGTTCTGGATCGGCTCCTCATTGCGGAGACACAGAAAGTGACTGGGACAAAAGAGAAAAAGTTCGTGGCTGTTGGGATTACTAAACTTCTATGTGATGCACCTGAGACCATAACTGGAGCTTACTCAAACTATTGGTAAGTGCGTTACGTGAGTCCTGATTCTAAAACATAGGTCGTATAGGATATAATATGTATATAGAAACGTGAAACACCCTATCTGTTTATAGGCCGCCCCTTCTCCAAACCCTAATTGGCCTCTTTGAGCTACCTGAAGATTCAAGTATTCCATTGGATGAGCATTTTATTGAAATAGAAGATACGCCTGGATACCAGGCCTCATACTCACAACTTGTCTTTGCTGGAAAGGCTGAAGTCGATCCTTTCGGTGGTAAGCATCTCCATACGACATTCGACTGTGTCACCTATGTAGCCAAAATCTCTATCATTTTACGCAGGAACCATTCCGGATGCAAAAGTATACTTGGCTCAGAGCCTCGGAAAACTATCGACTGGTAATCCCGGAAGACTTGGTCCGCTCATCTCAACTGGCCTGGCACCCGAGGCCCAGGCCTTCCTGACCAAGTATCTACAGGTTGCCAACGTTCAAATAGCTTAAATCCGACAAATGTACTGTACTTTTGGATGGAATCATCCGTATGGTCTTTTGGGCCAAGTTTGATATGAGTGACGTCGCAATCAAATGGAAGGCAGTACTTCTACTCAAGGAAAATAATTGTAGAAAATTGATTGTTTTTTCTTATGCTAATAAAACGCCTTATAAATTAAAACGCAGGATATATTAGGCTATGAGTACACCTTTTCGATTTAAACAATGCAATGGTTGTGCGAACAATAGTACACGTTTTAATTAATACTTAAGTCGATCGGAGGGTACTTGAACTGAAAACTGGAAATAACTGAAAATTGAACCTTATTCTTAAAAAGTGGGAAAATTATTTGAATTCACATGCACGTGCTCTACTGCTATTCCTATCTATCGTGTAAATAGTTCTTCTCTGCTGTATTTATGTGCCTAAATAACCAAATAAAAACAATTGTCTCCATTACTCTCACCATCACTCACTGTAAGTTTTTCGAAAATTCTGTCACTCCGCATTATTCTGTCACTCATATTTCATACCCTGGTATTACTATAGTAGATAGATACAAACAGTAGGAATAATTCATTTTAGATCTTATTTATTCCTAAAACACTCAAATTGCAAAGTTGCAGGAGAAGAGAGTATTCACAATTGGCCGCAGCTGTATCTTCTCCCTTGTAGATGGCATAGTTGGGGGTCTCTCTGTTGGAGAAGAACCTTCGGTAATTCTCTTTGGGGTGACGGGAGACCAACTACTGTTGCCAGATTATTACAAGCAAAGAAATTCTGCCTGAAATGAGACTAACTTCACTCATGAAGAATTGCGTACGACGTGGAAAGGCCTGGCGAGATGCTGCAACCCTAATCCTAACTTGTCAGGGCGCTGGAGCGCTTGAGTATCTAATGCTGGAAAGGTCAAAAGGGAGCACTTTCATGCCGCAAAGTTTTTGTTTTCCGGGTAAATCCGGTCATTTCAATCAAAGAAATGCACTATCCGCAGATAGTAATATAGCTCCTACTTATAATTTAACGGGATTTAGGTGGGAGCGTCTCCGAAGTTGATAGCTCAAAAGAGTGGATTGACCTTTACAGGCAGGAAGGGACTGACCTGACAAGACTCTCGTTTCTCCAGCCAGGAGCTCGAAGGCCCGAAATCTACGAGAGCGGTACAGAGGGAGAGGCTGCCTTCTCGAAGGAGATTTCTCTGCGTCTTACAGCAATTCGAGAAACTTTTGAAGAGTCTGGGGTCCTCCTATGCCTTCCAATGAGTGGAAAGTCCAAACCGAAAAAGGACTTTCTTAAATCCAGAACAGATATTGAAGAATGGCAGACACGTCTGAGGACAAATCCTGATGACTTCCTCAAACTCTGCTCCCAACTACACGTTCTGCCGGACCTCGGAGCCCTTTATGAGTGGAACAACTGGCTAACTCCTGTCACATTTAAATCAGCCAAACACCGATTCGATACAATCTTCTACATAGCCATGCTCCCAAGGATGCCCTCCACAACGATTGACCTCCATGAAGTTGAAAGTTTTACTGTAGGTATTAAATACTAGCAAGTTACGCGATCTTAAGATCCGGGGGGAAGGGGACCCGATAAACCGAATTAGGCCCTTAGAGGGCCGTTGTAGCCGTCAAAGCGCAATCCGAGAACTATTGTTCTCAAGAAATTGAAGTCCAAGCTACCGGCACTCAATTGCAACCACCACCGTACAAATCCGATCCGAGCGCTATAGGGTCAAAGAATTCGAACTTGGCACTGCCAATGCACTTGCAAATGTATTTTCTGCTCCACTTCGACAGGATGTTCGTACTCGTTAGAAACATTTCCCGTAAGGTTACGGCATGACGTACTCGTTACAAACATTTCCGATGCGTTTATGACATGAGGTACTCGTTACAGACTATTCCCATAAAGTTACGACATTACGTATTTGTAGCCAGGGGCTAACGTCATAATTTATTTATGGGTTTGTTTATTGGAGCTGACCTAAAATAAAAGTCACCAAAAGTCACAGTTCACGAGATGACAGGTGAATAAGTATCGGGCGAAAGGTTCTCGGGATGATTAGATATTTTTTGACGTATCACTCATCAAAATCGGCCCAGTAGTTTTGATGAAGATAGCGGACATGCATCCACACACACACATACAGACAGACCAACGATTATATGTATATAGATTATAGATTAAAGCAAAATGGTGGTCAAATCTATGAATTTCTTAAATCTACATACATTTCTGCTTTAGTGGGCGACTCCCGAAACGCTCGTGAAGGGACACTTGACCAGTAACCGGCATCTCCCGCCCCCACAACTCTACGAAATGATGCAGATGAAGGATATTCGGACTTTGGAAGCACTGAAAGAGCTGGCCCTCCGAAGGAAACGCTTTGGGCTTGAGCGATGGTGCCCTTGGCTGATGCGAGCTGAGGATGGGATGGTCGGAGTCTTGCCAGGTATTAATTGATGACTATCATTTAAGACTACCAAGGATAAATTCCAAATTCACTAAAAATTAACTATTTCAACCAAACTCACTTTAGCCGAATTTTTCCCCAGTTCACTTTGAAAGAAAAGTTCGGTCAGATCTGATTGTTTTCCGTTCGGTTAGGCCGAGTGCAATCACTACAGTCGAACGTTTAAACCTAACCTAACCGTAATCAAATTAGCCATGGCCAAAATCTTCGGTGGGATTATATTAAGTTTTTTTTTCTATAATTTCGGTCAAAGTAATTTGGTGTCGACCTAGTCATTTTGTCGGGGAAAAGTGAGAATATCTACGGTGGGATTAAAATTAAGCCGTAATTGATTTGGCCCAAAACCACAAACCACAACTCACCTAATAACTGAATTGTGACTTTGTAGGGGATGACCTATATCCAAAGGACCCAGACGTGCACACATATTCCGATTTCCAAAAGTTAAAAAAGACGCTAGACGAGATTGCTACATCTTCCAAGCTCATGCACCGATACGTGTCTCGGACTGGAAGGCCTCCGCAGCAATTTATAAACATTCCTAATAGATTCGGACACGTCTACTCTCTCTGATTTCAATAAAAAAAAGTCCGGACTAACTTCGTTGGTCTACATTTGAGTCCATTTTTAATAAGAAAGTGGAGAGTTAATGAGAGACTGTGTAATACAAAACCCAACACTGGAAAAATAAAATACAGGTACTTGTAGAAATTCATTAATATCTGTATGTTTGTATGCGACTTAAGGTAGACCCTGGCCTAATTTAATTTAATTCAAAACGGATACAGTTTTCTAAAGCCAGATGGGCCACTGGTAAAACAAAAAAAAAGTCACATCTTAAAGTAAATATTCTTATAGAAATGTAGATTCCCAATGGTTATGTCAAGTTATATGCTTCGCTACATGAGGTAGGCCTGTGACTTTTATCTAGTTTATTTTGAAGAGTTAATTTATTATAAATTACTTAGGAGGTTACCCAGAGTCGTCTTTGATAGTCCAATCTTCATTTCTTCTTCTGGCTGGCGGTCCGGGCCCGAGGCTTTCTCCTTTTCGGCGGGGACTTTTCTGGCTTACGAGGAGACAAACGCCTTTTCTTGGGAGACGGTACTTCAATCGGATTCTCCGACTCGGCTTCAGATGATGACTCGACTACAATCTTGAGTGTCTGCCGCCCCGTTCCCTTTTTTCCTTGACCCTTGAGTGCCTTCTTGGGCATAGGAGAGAGATGCCTCTTCTTCAGTTGAGGCTTGGGAGGTGGAGGCGGAACATCTTCATCATCACTCGTTGAAATATCAAAGACTTCTGGTTCTACTGGCTTCTTTGATTTCACTGCGTGTACTGTCTTTGTTTTCTCAGGCCAATCCGGATCCTCAGACGTACCTTCGTCAGAAGAGTGAGTATCTCTGCGTAGGGCGCCCGTAAGAGGGACTGTTGTCGTTCTATACTTTCTTTTGGTCGTTTTGCCTTTGGATCCAGTTCCTTTTAATTTTGATGACTTGGGGCCAGCTTTTGAGTTTCTCGGTGACTTTAAAGAGCCTACAGGTTTAGAATGCTTGCCGAGCTCCTCTTTTGTGAGCCTATAAAGCTTGAGGTCCATCGGTTTCAAATTGTACCGTTTCTCTAGAGCGTGAATCTGTAAGTCTTCTTTATGAGACTTGGACATTGGACCAGTCTTCTCAAAGGTCAACCTTCGTTTCACATTAGGAACGGCCTGAGCATCTACTTGAGGAGTTTCTGCAATCTCGCCCTGTCGATCAACTGAGTCCTCTTCTGGCTCACTCTCACCGCTGCTTCCGTCTTCGGCGGCTCCGTTTTCGACATATTTGTCAGATTCAGCTTCAGTATTCCCATTTCCTTTAGCCTCAGGTCTGTCACGGCCACCATCTTTTTTAGACTTTGAAGGAGAAGCCTGCTCACGTTCTCCTTGCGGTATAAACTCGCCACTGAAATCAGCATCAGGGAAAGTTTGAGAATTAGAATTCAAATATTAAAATTCCTTCAAAGTCTGATGCATTTGTGAAACGTTATAATACATACAACAATCGCCAACCACTTGTAGAATTTCTTTGATGTGTTATGTCTGGGAAAAATCTGCAGTGAACATATACGGAAACATTGGTGATCACTTTGTAGAAAAAATGTTATTTGCGAATACTTATTAAGTAGGCACTATTTCAATTTCAAATATACCGAGCTTAAACTTACAGGCTAATATCGGAATTCATCCCGTCCATTGTGAGCAAGTATTTCTTCCGATTTTTTTCAATCTTGACATAGCCCAACATAACGTCGTCACCTTGATGCTTCATAACTTCATCCAGCTTTTCTTGTATAGCAGAAGCATTACGAATCTAAAAATGTTATGAATTAATAAATAATACCGGAAACTGTGTTTAGAAAGCATCGTGATGACCTTGAACCCTGAACCAGAACTTAAATAATCTAATTCCCTTACCATAATGTCAACTTGTAAGCTTAGCATTACGTCATCTTGAGACCCAGCTGCAGCTGGGACAGGAAACCCTTTCCGCGTGGGGAAGGGAGGATGTGTGCCATCCGAAACTCTCAAAATAACCTCATCTCTTGCCGGAATGGACTGGACTCCATGAATCTGTCAAATAAAGTCTGTGTTTGAACAATCACAGAATTGCAAGTTTTGCATAGGGTAATTGTACGAGGACGCGAGTTACCTTACACATAAGATGAAATACTTGAACTCCCTTTAAATCATACAGTTGTTTGGCCTCCACTTTGGCAATAAGTGCAGCAAGATTACTGTCACTATCACTTTCTGAACCACTTGACTCAGAATCATTTCTGGATTCAAAAAGGTCGACGGATTTTTCCAATCTATCCTCCGGAGGAGGTGAGGGTGGATGGACTTGCTCCTGCTCAACTTCAGGCGCTTCAACCTCACCGAAAACTTGAGTCCCAGGCTCAATCATCAGGTCTTGAGAAAGCAGCTGTGATGGATGAGATTCGGTGGAATTTGTGGAATCCTTTGTTGTTTGAGAAATGTGAAGGGACAACTCCTTTATAGTTTCAGGGTATTTTACATACCCTGAAATCTCCTCACGCTGACTCATGTTGGCTATTTCCATTTCAATTTGAGAAAGCTCGTCCGATTCAGAGTTATTGTCATAATCCGGCAGCGGGAGATTTGTTACTGCAGAGTCAAGTACTTCACTAAACAAAGACGTATCCTCTGCTGATGCGTACTCGGTTTCGTTCAATCTGGGAGAAGCCAGCTCATCCAATCCCTCTTCTTGCACTTCTATTTCATGTAAAACTGCAATGCCGCCAATACTAGAAAGTGCGTCCTCAAAATTAAGGATTAGAGAAGGGTTGTCTGCGATAGGCTCAGGGGCCTCCACCTCATCCTCGTCTTCTTCCGTTCGGATCTCATCCACAGGAGCTTGATTATCCATTACCGGATGCGCTTCATCCTGATCCATTTGCTCTTGGCCCTGTTCCACTCCGTCCTCAATTACCTGAGGGGATGATGATGAGCCGGAGTCAGATAGTTTTCGACTCCTCTTTTTATTTCCATTTTTTGGCTTGTGAATGAAATCCTCTTCTGAGGAACTGAGTGATACAACAGACCCGTTTCCGGCACTCTCAACTGGATCAATTTGATTTGTCTGAGCCATGACTATATCAGGATGTTGATCCCGTTCCGCACAGAAGTGAGTTGTTGCACTTTCGCTTGACTTACTCTCACTGTCCTCACTTGCCAGCTCAATGAGATCGATGGGTGGGCTGGTATTACCCGGATTTGATATTTTGATTCCCATTTGTCTTTTGCTTCGCTTAAAAGGCAGCTTTGGCTGTGGTGTTTTCCCAGCCTTCTGTTTCGAATTACTAGCCGCCGCTTGAGCCTTTTGTGGTGGAGATTTACTTGCTCCAGCTAACTGTGATGGAGCAGAGCTTGGAGAAGTTACAGGAACAAGAAAGTCAGTTTCAAGTGCAGTCCAGGTTATTTGATCTTTGGTTTTCGGCTCAATCTTTTGAACTATAGTGACCTCGTGACCTGCTGTGCCTTTAAAGAATACATTGCTCACATTCCGCTCGCAGCACGGGTTCTCGAATTGACCAAGGGTATTTTCAACTGGCGAGAATGTGCCCTATCAATAAATATACGGACTTTATTAAACTGGGCGGCGAACGCACCGGGCAAGGTCATACTTCCGTATTTGCGTATGAAATCGCAAGCCAAACCCTATTACTTACATCATGGCGATAAATAGCTATATAACACGGGCTCGTGTTGTTGTCATTTATGACTACTCTCTTCGTGTTGGGCTGAATTTGTCCTCCCCAGATGATGAGGTAGTCATCTTCTTTTAAAACGTCCTTTAGGATTTGAGCAAGATCCTTGTTGACTTCCAGATTCCATTTCGTATCTCTGACAGAATGTGCGTTCTCGGCATACTTCATTTCACGAAGACCCAGATGTAGTTTATGATCATCAGAACGGTCTCCCAAACTTTCCACCCTGGATAGGAGGAACTATAACAAAGCAAAAATTAAGACACTGCAGTGAGGCTTAGCCCTGAACATCAGGCCATGCATTCATGACATGACTATCCCTATACAAATTCTATTACTCACCAAGTTAGCGTCCTCATTATCAGCATCATCACCGGTTTCTGTTTCTGGCTGGATTGCAGACGCATTTAGCTTCTCCCAGAACAGATTCGAAATAAAGAGTTTTGACAGCATTCGGTGGTTTGATCGAATATGAACCTGAATTTGGTCATAAATCTGTTTACTCCAAATCCTCCAGGCCGTCCAGCTTTTTTGTCCACTGCTGTAAACCGGGCCCGTTAACGCCTGGACCATCTTGGATCCTGGATGAACAAGCACATACGGTGAATAAAATAAAGTCAAGCTATCAAGGTCAAGCGCGTTACTTTAACCATCTCATACTGGAAAGAATCCTATCTGTTTTCTATAAGCTTACTTCAAACTCGAACAACTCTGTATTCGATTGCATGCGTAATTAATGAAATGATACTGCATATTATATTTATGTATTTATATCAAACTTTCACTCGGTCACGGTACAGGCTGTTAGCCTCAACCCATACTCAGCAAAGTCGGTACACAAAACGTTATGAAGTTATGAGTCCCATCACCATCAGATCAATCCGCCGACCGAGTTCGTTCGACAAATATTGAGGGTCAGCCCTTAAGGGCACAAAACATGGCCCCTAGCAACGGAGTTTTTAAAATCTTGTTCACATTGATTTTTAATCCTTAAGGAAATTGTTTCAGCACCAGAAATTCTGGTGTATGATACTGGTTATTAACCACCAACAGGTCAAAGCTTCAGGTAAGTAATGGAGGCCGATCGTAGAACTTTCTTTTTATCCACCCGAACCAGAAATTCAATCTGACGAAGTGAAGGTCTGAAATTGAATATTGATAAGTACAATCATGTTTCTTTTAAATAGCTTTAGCCCAAAACTACATACGTATTATAGTTTAGAGGTTCCTCAACTGGTACTGGTAGTAATCGTTTACGATGTACCGTTAAGTACCTCACCCATAATTATGAAGCTTTTAATATAATCACGGAACCCTTTAACCTAACCTTACCCAATAAGAAGAAAACAGTTGGAACGTGAAAATACAGCTAAAACAGGGTGTCTCAACCTCAACCCAGAAGTATAGTAATATTGTTTTCCAGGTGTCACTAAAGTACCCGCTCATTTATTGAATATGGAGTTATAGTTGTGCCAATAACCGCACTGGGCTGAGTGGCCCGTTGAAAGTGGTATAGCACCTGCGACCTGCGACCTGCGTGACAGTCTCAGGTCTCAGCCTATAAGTAGTTATAGAGCATAGAGAGAGAGATAGGTAGCCTTAAGTACCCATCATGTGTGAAACAATATTGAGCAACAGTATCATCGTGTCAGTCTCAATAACCGAACTCCCAGTTTTTTCCCAATTCCTCTCCAGATTACTGCAATTCGTTGTCGCCATTTTCCCGTTCTTATAAAAAGAGCTATAATACATTGGGCGCATTAGTTGCGTGTTGCTGTGGGAAACGGGATGACACCTCGACCGGCGACAGAGTGACTCTTGTTTTGTAAACAAATTCTTGGAAGCTGTCAGGGCTGCGCCCCAACAAGCAAACGGCACGTCGTCAAGCCACCCTGGAAGCTGTCATTGTGCATTGCATTAAAACCTGCCCGTGCCCGACGCTTTTTTCACCTCAGGACTACCAACAGATTACTTTTGTAACTTGCCACATTTGCCAAAAAAAAAACACCCTTGAACTACCGACAAATTACAATATTGTAACTACACAGTGTTGCCAAAACTCCTGGAAAAATGCATGGGTTATACAAATTATATTTTAGTTAAACCCGTGGTCATAAATTAATTAATGCAATTTTATTTAATCTGAAATCGAAGCAAAATAAGCAAATACTACAAAAGTTTTGAT
>JAQFZY010000880.1:0-20385 GCA_034696285.1 Hypogastrura burkilli
GAAAATGCATCCTGGAAACATTTGTGTACTTGCAGTCCTCCTTATGAAACGTTGCAGTGAGGTACGACATCTTTGACTGAATTATTTCAGTTTTATAATAATAAGGCGTTGATATTTTATTTCTTCAGGTTCACCGATTCACATTGACCAGAGGTTCAGTTAGCCCAGATCGAAGTGGAGTCCCTGCTCAGCATGAAGTTGGAATACGAACGACTCCAACAAAGGGTCAGAGATCTGGACTCGTCTGGGGTCCACTTACGCCTGCTCAAGTCCGGCGTACAGCTAACGCTATGTATCACCCCTGCTACCATCCCGGGGTTCTCTGTGGAAATGGTTATCTTTGTTCTTGTAAGATAAACAAGACACCATGTGAGACGTTCTGCACCTGCGCCAAGGACTGTAAGTATAATTGAGCTAAAAAATCCTAGACTAGTAAGCTTGGTTCAAGGTGTATTAAGTATCATCTCGTTACCTTGCATAACTTTTGAACACGATATTCCTAGGTCTCCACCGCTACGTTGGTTGCAGGTGTACAGGACGCTGTGAAACTAAACAATGCCCTTGCCTTGTACTGTCAAGGGAGTGTGATCCTGATCTCTGCTCCACGTGCGGTGCCGCGGAACCAATTGTGACAACCCACTGCTCCATCTGTGGAGAAGGTGCATCAAAGATTACAAAGATGCAGTGCAGCAACGTTTCGATTCAAACAATGCAGAGTAAGTCCATTCCTACGCCGCCGCTCCCAGAACGATCCTGAACCTATACCTCTCGTCTTCTTTTTTTTACAGGAAAATACTTGAAGTTGAGCCAGTCGAAGGTACCAAATGGAGGCTGGGGGATATTTGCAGGCGAGCATATTCACAAGAACGAATTGATTTCAGAATATGTCGGGGAGCTGGTTAGTGGGCGGGAAGCCGAGCGGCGTGGAGAGGAGTACAAGGTTCGTCGCCACACCTTCCTCTTCGAGCTCAACAATGGTAGGTCAGGCTACAGCAGCACAGTGACACTTGTCCAGGAGGAAAGGCTTGTACTCAATTCAATGTGCTAATATGAATTATCCAGCCCTTACCGTTGACGCCACTCGGAAGGGGAACAAAATTCGATTCGCAAATCATTCCAACCATCCCAATGCGTTTGTGAAAATTATGAAAGTGAACTGTGAACAGAGAATCGGAGTATACTCCAAAGAGGACATTCATGTGGGACAGGAAATCTTCCTGAATTATAAAAATGGTAACTGAATACGAAACGTTTCTGCTGTACAATTGCTGATTATTCAATATGCTAACTGCGTTTTTATTTCATACAGTCCTCGACGAACAGGAGCAGGAGGCTGTTGCCGACGGTGAACCAGCCCTGAAGAAATACAAGCCTTCCGGCTCTGGAGATCATGGTTCGAGTTCAGGCAGAATTGGGCCAAAGAGCCCGGCTAAGGAATAAACCAAAGTATCCGTATTTGGAATCGATTAGTAGATCCCATTTACCATTTTGCAGTTTCGTAGTTTAGTAAGTAAATTATTTAGCATTTAGTATACCCTGGTATTATTACTACATATAGATTGACTAGTGCATGATATTTGTTATTCTTCTATTTTGACCCGATCCCTCATTTTTAAATGACTGTTATGTATTAGGTACTTACGTACCTATACTTGAACGAATTAGCTGGTGCCCAATACCTAAATGAATTGGGATTGGGAAGGGGCTATAGTATTTCTGGAATAAAAGCAAGTTCAATTATTCAAGGTTTTCAAAGTTGTCATGCTGTTTGATCCGTATAGTTATTCCGCTAGAAGTATAGATTCCACCGGGAAATGCACAATCCGAGCCGTTGAATTAAAATTAGGTTTGCTTTTTATAAGCGTTATTATGTTCAGTTACTGTTGTCTTAGTTCAGGTTTTACGTTTGGACTAAACAAGTTCGATTAGCTTCGGTCGGGACTACAAATATTGGGCTGGGTTAGGTTAGGTTTGAACTAAAGTTAGATAAGGTCTAATGATTGTTTTCCCTGAGCAGTTAGATACTTTTTCGGCGTGCAAAATAGAGCTATTCGCATTGTATTAGGTATGTATCATGCATCTGCTATGCGGAGAACTGAAAACAGTCGGGCTTGCCAATATCCAGTGTTGAGCATGTCGCCGATTCCAGTCACCCCTGCTCTTTCCCAACGGCTTGGAATTAAAAGCAGAGTGCTGATAAGCGGTGTGGTCTAATAAACCTCGGAGTCCGCTAAGAGTAGTATACGTAACTTCCTAGGCCACTTAGCATGAAAAAACGAGGGATAGATAATTGGGCCTGGCTCTACTCCTACTGTTTGTTAATATACACTTATTAGTCTGGGTTTTAGCTACATACATACATAGATTCCTATTTAGCCCGGATCCTGCTGGGGGAGTGGGATTTAACTGCCGCCCAGTTACACTGACTACAGCTACTATTACTACTATTGTGAGTTGTATTACGCTACGCTTCTGCTGGCAAGGTGGTTCAGACTTATCCTCCTCTTTTACTTATTCAGTTTTTGTATTTTTTACCCTCCTGCCGTCAGCTTACGAGACTCGAAACCTTAGTCAGTGTTCTTGGGCATTCCGGCCCGTTCTCTTCGTCCTTCATCTCACCTGTCTGTCTCACAACAACATAACACACTTTAATTCTACCTAAACTCAAGTTCTCAACTGGGTCACGTGCAATAATGGGTCACTAGGATTATCCCCATCCCCTTAAAACTAGGAATCTCCGGATTTTGTGATAAATAGGTCTAATATAATGGGAGACTCGAGCACGAGCGGTACGAGTGCCAAAATCCTGCATTTTGGGGACGTGGTCAGTATTTTTGCGGAGGGTACCACAACCGGGTTTCTGAGCACACTTGGGTACGTCTACTATGTACCATTTCCATATTTAATATAGTACAAGGAACCCTAAATTAGGAATATTTGTACTGCCTTCCCTGTTGTCTTAAGTTCAATAGGACACAAACCAGAATCTGGCCAGATGCTAAAACAGGCGGACTACCCTGTGATCTGTGATCTACTTTTACTGCCCTGTTTTCCTTAGAACAGTAGGAAAACGCCGCTTCTCAATGTCAACTCTTTTTGCTTTCCCGAGCGGAAACTAGAAATAACTTTCTAGCTCTTGGTCAATTTCTTAAACTAATTGTTGGAAATACAGTGAATACGCTGGCGTTGCGTAAGCTAACCTAGCTTATTGCATTTAACGAACTACTAGGTGGTTTGAATAAACTGAATAATGCTCTGGCCGCAAAAACATTCAAATTACCACGTGTAGATCGAGTCTCACAAAAATCGAACTTGACTGAATAATTAAAGACAACCGAAAATGTAAAGTATATGTGCCTAGCAGTGGACAATTAATTTCATTTGTTGTCCGGTCCATTCCGCCTCTGCTGTGACGGGGACCTACATATTTGTAAGCCCACTAAACAGTATCATTGTACATTGTATAATACTACAATAGACTACACTACACTACTGTACTATTGCAAACTGAATAATATGGTTCAAGGTAATGCAGGACAGGATGCAGGTAAGATGGGTGATAATGTTTGAGTTTGAGAGTTCATTTGAATCCAAAGGTAAGTCCTTTGGTTCCACTACTACATATCTTCCCTAAAATATTCCGCTCCATACAAGTTTTGTTTATTAAGTTTCAAGGCCTTGTACGGCATGTAAACCATGTATGTGGTATGTGGCTCGTGGAGATTCCCAAATACTTGTATTAAAGGATGCAGGATCCTCTTATGCTATCCATGTATCTCCACACGTACATCAAGGCTCAAGTATAAATGGAAGTCCCGGTACGTATGCCCAGTGTCCCGTATTTCATATTCATACCTCGGAAATCCGTACATGTCTGCAATATTATTTAGTGGATGACAAATTATTTGAAACATAATATGGAGTAGAAAGGTATTTATGGCCCTTGAATCACTATCACTACTATGTATGTACATAGAATCACAGTCCGTAACACTACCCACTACCCGTAGTGTTGCCTAATGTTGCGAATCTGTTCGGGCATGCATGCATACAATTGCAATGAAACGGGGCAGATACTTTACTTAAACATTATTTTAGTATTTCCTCAAGACCATAGTTTGGGATTACTTAGACGTATTATAATTGTCCCTATAATATTGTTTTATGAACAATTAGGATGAAATTATTTTTGATAATCGCAGCTTAAGTGTTTTACTAAGCAGCAGAAGAAAGTCAGTAAATTTTTCAAAGAAGAGAACTATTTAAGCTTCATTCGTTAAATGCCAGAATTATAACGAACCAGCATCCTTGTACCATACTGGAAATGGAAATTGGTTTTAATAATCTTTAATACTAATCAATACATTTCGATTTTTATTATAGATCCGTGGATGACCGCTGCGTGCTCTGTCCTAAAAATGGTGACATTCAAAACCCACCGAAAAAATTCCGAGGTAATGATTGCAGTACATAGTGGTTTTCTTATACAGTGCTTGTCTGTGAAAAATGACTGATCCAAAGTCATGGACCTAACGACGTCATAAGGATCATGCCTCAATTTTGATGCTGTTTAATAAAGAGATCCGTGTAAGTGAATAGGAAAGCGTAGAAACGAAACCCGGATGTGGTTACATAATTACAACCAAATGATAGTCTGACTAATAACGTGTACGGGTAACAGGGCTCCTATAATTAGCAAGATAAGTTATTAGGCAAAGACTTTGTACCATATCCAAACTCTTACTTTACGAAAAATCTACCTAATGCAACTCCCCACTCATTTGTCACCAAATACTATTTAGTATTGTCAAAATCTAATCGGACTTCAATCAACTAAACCAAAATCTTATGATTACTTTATGGTTCTTTTAATTGACCTTCTAAGATTGCCTCTTCAAACTGTGCCCAGCCCTAAGGTACTCTGCCCAACAGCAATATTGGCATGCTTCCAGAACAAATATTGCTTCAAGAACACAGGATGAGGCCCTCCTTATGCGGAGCCTTCATGTATGTACAATTACAGAGCATATTAAACAGAATTACAGAACAACGGAATGTCAATGATTCTGTCCACAGCATGCGGCGGAGCTGGAGAAGGAGCAGAATGAGAAGGACACTTCCAAAAAGATTGGGATGTCCCTCTCCTATGGAATTAACGTTCAGGTTAGGTCAGATCCTTCTTAGAGCCAAATATTCCTGGATCGGCGAACCCCTTGTAACTCATCCAAGGTAAACCGTTTCAGTTACTTCATATGAAGTCCAAGAAGTACCTGACGGTCAATCGGCGGATTCCTGCCAAGTCAGACAAGCTTGCCATGCGAGTGTACCTGGATCGACATGGGAATGAGGACTCCTGGTTCCAAATCACGCCTTCGTACAGGCACCGGGCGCTGGGTACGCAAACCGAAGCTTGGCTGATCATCAGACTATATAAGTCCCTCGATACGTATCCCTCGACAACGGTTTGGTTTTCAATTTGCAGGTGACCCGGTCATTGCTAGTGACGAAGTGGTGCTGGGCTCAGCTGGGAACACACAGCAGTGTCTTCATTCTTCTGAAGAATCCCTCAGTGATAACCCTGGATCTCATGAGGTACCCCAGTGAAACCGGTAGCATACCTAATTCTAAGCCTGTTTGCATAAGTTCTAAATGAACGCTCTTTGTGCAGGTGAACTCCTCAGCCGCCCTCCCGTTCACCCCCTGGCGCCTTGCTCTCTTTCTGAACTACACCGAAAATGTTCCCAAGATCCTGAAAGGCGGAGACGTGGTTCGACTCTTTCATGTGGAAAAGGAGCGGTTCTTAACTTTGGACGGCTACAAGACCGTCCAGTATGTCTTCTTGAGAACAACGGCCAGGGCCTCGGCAACATCTGCAACTTCCAGTAAAGCTCTGTGGGAAGTTGAGGTTCGTAATTGGGACTTATTGTGCTCCAAGGGAACGAGTCATAGGGTTACACTCCCATATATGTTTCAGGTGCTGAGCAACGAGGCCTGCTGTTCTGGAGCCGGCTACTGGAACTCCGTCTATCGGCTCAAGCACATGGCTACCGGCCTTTACATTGCAGCTGAGGTTGGGAGTATGAACTATCGGCAGTCAGTGGACAGTGATTGTAAGCAGAGTTGTGAAAGGAAGCCTAACTCTGTTGAAATTGCAAAATGCAGTCATGTGTTGTTTTTGAAGCAGCCTATCCTGGAGAAGAGTACGCTGTTGTGCCGGTGGCCTCCAATTCTGGAAATGGGCCATTATTTGAATTTTGTCCCACGTCGGCCGAGACCGAAGATTCTGTTGTGCCCGAGTCCTCCTTTATTCGGCTCCGTCATTTGTCCACCAAGACCTGGGTAACGGCTACGGAGGACCCCATAGACGTTGAGGAGGGATCCAAGCCAGTGATGCATAAGGTGGGACTCGTGTAAAGAGAACGTTTCAGAAGATTTTCATTTGTTATCATCGACCGGAATCTATGCCCTTTAGTTGACCTGCTCGTCTCATCGGCGGGATGAGGAAGCCTTTGCCGTTGTTCCGGTATCTCCGGACGAAGTTCGGGACCTCGATTTCGTTAACGACGTCTCGGAGGTTCTGAAGGATTTCTACAATAAGCTCGCCCTGGACAAAGTCTCGCCTAACGACAGAAGGTGAGTCTGACATAAGTCTATTGGTACGCACTACGCACACGTGATCCTCTTATTTTTTCCGTTTAAGAACGGCCTGTCACGTATTGAAGGAGGTCATCTTCTTCATTGCGGAATCCGACGGAAATCATTTGAACCAGGACCCCCTTGATTTTGTTGTGAATGACGTGTCGAGGGACCGACAAAAGCTACTTCGCGAACAATTTCTTCTCAAATATGTATTTCAAATACTTAAAGTAAGTGTTTCGGTTTTTGATAAACATTGTAACTTCGAGCAAACAATTCAAGCATAAAAATATACGCTCCAACCCTTGACTACAGGTTCCTTTGGAAGAGAGCACGGGAAACCTGAAGGAGAGCTTTCAAGAGGCTGACGGCTCAATCAAAGCAAAATGGAAGTACACGTTTAGGCTCTGCTACCGAGTCCTCTGTCTTAGTCAAGAACAATACAGGAAAAATCAGGTAGGCCGTTATCCTAACAGACCATTCTTAGTGTCTTGCTCCTTAAGCGCTGGCGGTTTTTCAGGAATATGTTGCCAAACATTTCGGCTTCATGCAAAAGCAAATCGGGCTGGATATTCACGCCGAAGAAACCATAACGGCTCTAGTCCACAATAATCGAAAGTTGCTTGAGAAGCACATTACTCAGAAGGAAGTTAATACTTTCGTGGGCCTGCTTGGGAAGAACATTTCGAAGTGGGACTACAGGTTCCTGGACCATCTCTCTGACCTCTGCGTCTCGAACCGAACGGGGATTCCGAGTACACAAAAAATCATTTGCAACTGCCTCCTCCGCGGAGCCGACACTGCATCCGTACTCTTTGAAGCAAGGTGAGACTTGGTCATATAGCTGGGTCTGTAGTTTCCGAACTAAGGAATTGTGTCTGTCTGCAGAATGAATATGGACCCGTACCATTTTGAGGATCGGTACCATAATGGTCATGAAGTAACCAACGAAGTCACGCTTTACATTTCTGGTTGCAAGGTACGAGTTCATTGGTTGTTTATCTGTACACAGAGACACGACTTATCTACTAAATCCTTTCAGAAAAAGAGTATTTCGGAGCTTGCAATGAAGGCTAGTCTAGGATTTGGGGAGGACGCCGCCATCCTCAAGTACTACTGTCACCAACTTGATTTGTACTCCAACATGTGTCTTGGACGGCATAGCCTCACTATTCGTGAGCTGTCACCAAAACTGGACGTCAGGCTTCTACAAAGGTAGGCACCCAGAAAACAGTTCGGATCTTGGCCATTTTGAAAAACCTGTTTCCCGTCTAGGTGCGTGTCATCAGAGACGCTTCCTTTCGAACTACGAATTTCCTGCTGTCGTCTTATCCGAAACCTCCACGTAGACGTTGAGCCTCAAAAAGAAGAAAAGAAGGTCTCCCTCTCAAGGCCATGGTGGAAAGTACCGCGGAAGATCACGATTGAAGAGTGAGTTGATTCAATGACTACGATTACCAGCCTACCTTATCAATTACAAAGGGATCAAGTCTGTAAAAATGATGTTTATTTCAGCTATGACAAGGAGCACCAGACGACAAATGCTATGAAAGCATCTCAAATCCGAAAATTTGAGGAGACAAAGAATTTTATAGAGTATTATCTCCACGACGTGGCCAAGAAGGCTGACTTTCGGAACATTCTGCACAATAAGCTCTCGGTTGAGGTTAGTCCTTCTTTGGTTATCATATGAACCGAATACGTCCCGCCAATTCCTTCAAACGCTAAATGTTCGTTTATACAGATACTTAAGTTGGCAAAAGAGTTTGCCCGTTTTGGATTCTATGGGATCGCCTCGTTGAATAACTTGCGATCAACACTAATGACAATCCTGGCTCCTTTATGTGAAAAGCCAGGGGCTGAGTTGCTGCCGAGTAAGTTAGCTACCTTCTCAATCCTATGGTTCATTATTGACTTTCACTTTGTGAAAATTTGCAGGGCGACCAAGTGTTTTGCAGATGAAGAATGACGAGTCCGCAAATAGGTCCCATAAGGCGGAGGACGAGAACAATGTTGTTCTGCTGGAAATGAAAGTTATTATCCTTGAGATTTACGAGGTAAATATCTCTAGTCATAAATCAAAGGAATATCATTGGTACCTTAATAAATTATTATTGTGTATTGAATTTTCTTGTAGCATATTCACGAAGTGATCCTAGACTACCGCCTAACCAATTTCCTTTCATGCCTTAAACTGGAAGCAGAAAAGGGAAAAAATTTGGCAGATTTGGAATTAGACACATTTACTCAATACTTTGACGACTCTGTTAGCATATGGTAAGAATCTCTTGTTGTATCCTTCTTACTCCTATTATAAAATTAATCATCATATTTGCGTTTTAGCGAGGATGACGCCAATTTTCTAAAACTTCTGCTCCACAACGTGTCCAACACTCACTATGCTCTTATTAAGAGTGCAACCCAGCTCCTAATGTCAACTTTTAACCAGCGAAGACTCCTTTTTTCAGTGTTGGAGAAGGTAAAGTGGCTAAGTTAGTTGTGCCTAAAATTGTAAGTACCTCTGTTTATTGCTTTCTTCTCAACGTATAGACACAAGTCCTTACGAGTCAGCACGATGCGGGTATGTTAAACGAAATTAAGGCCCAACTGGAGCCCATAACTGCCGCAATCAAGACAGCCAAGAGCCGGAGGGACGAAATGAGTAAACAGCTAAAGAATCAAGTAAGAATATATTTACATTTTAAATCGTAGTACTGATTTGCCGAGCTCATGTCGATATTTCGTCTCCAGCAAAACCAAAGTATCGATGAGGGGGCCGAAGACACGGAAACAACGACGATTGACGAAAGCTCTCCAACGGGATCTCATTCGAGGGAAGAACAGGCTCTGCTTTCAAGGCACAGTTTCATTTCCCGCTCCCCATCCCTCAAGCATCCGCTAACGGCCCACATGCCATCTATATCTGAGGTAAGCCTGTACATTGGACTAGGTTCGAATTTGAACTCTTTCTCAGGTGGTTTATTTTTGTGCCAGGTCTTGAAGCAACTGAAGCGGCTCTGCGTTAACTTGGAGCCGGACGGGACGGTTACGAACAATCGGCAGAACCAGCATCTTCTTCGAGAGAACAAAGTTGAGGAAACGATCATTCAAGCCCTCAAGCTGCTCAAGGAGCCCAAGGACGAGCCACCCCTTGACCTCCTCCTCGAAATCAGCGAGTTCTTCCAGGCCTACTGCGCTGGGAACGAAGAGAACCAGACAATAATGGCCAATAATATTGAGTCTCTCATTGGGATGCAGGTAGAACTCCTGTTCCTTAAATAACCAAAACAAAGTGTTTTCAAACTTTTTAACCTTACTTTCAGGTTGGGGAGCCGGCCGCAATTCGGGTCGTCTATGAGAACAATATTAGCCTCTGCGCCACTGTCAAGGATAGCACAATTGAATACCTAGTCAAGCGGATCTTTGACAGAGAGAAGCGAAAGCAAGTGGCTTCGGACTACCTGATCACGCTCCAGAGTATTGTGTGTCCCAAACAGTGCATTATTCGGCGGAACCAGGAAACTGTCGTTTATCAGGTAAGGCTCAAACCGAAAAAGTATACACTCCGTTAATGTTTCATTTCGAATGTTTGCTATTAGATAGGTTCAATAAGACTGCTTGCATTCATTTTGAATTTCCCGAAAATATGCAATTGACCGTTGAAAATTGAATATACCCGATTTTGAGTGTTTCTCATTTTAGCTTGCCATTTTCCACGACGACGTGGTCCATTTCCTAGGATTTGATTTGGAGAAGAGTCGGGACACGAGCATCTATAACTTTCCGAGTGAGATTGAGAAGTTCAGGTATGAGCTATGTACTGTGCCTATAGATATAAATACCTCAATGGATCGTATATCATGGACCGTGACTTCTTCAACATTGCATGCCTTCCTTATACAACAGATTCCATAAGGAACTCGTGACGCTCCTAACTTTCTGCACGATAGGGAAGAACGTGTACACGGAGTCCATGTGCCAGTCCTTGCTGCCGTTGGACCGAATCGTGAGCGTCCTATGCAGCGTCGAATACTCACTTGATGTAAGTAACAACGGTCTCAAATGACCTTGTTAATTTTAGCTGAGTATGGTCCTCCTGCATTGTCTTCCACAGCAGTTAATCGTGGGCCACAACTTTCAATTATAAAGGATGAAGCACGACTATGTAAATGTTATCGTTTTTCCTCAACTCATTTCTCGTCATTTCCATTAGAGAATGTCATTGTGGAATACTATTTCTTGGGCCTGGGTCTAGTACCACTTGAGAGCAACCATCTAAAATTCCGACTCTGCTGGTAGGAAGCGGCGGAATGTTATGCGTAAAAAAGCAGGAAGTGTGACAAATGAGGCCTTCATGCTCTGAAAACGGGGATCATAATAATAAAGAAAGGTATTAGTTCGCAATAATGCAGGCCAGAAGCTGAGTCGCTGAGCCTATTCCCTTGGTATCCGCATCTCATTTTCATTAGTTATGTATGAGTCCATTGGAGGGTAGGTTTGCAGGACAAATGAGAAGAGAGCTCTTTCTTAATACGGCCCTTTGTCCATGACCCGTCAAGGTGAAGGAGGCCTACGTCTCGTTCCTCCTCCATGCCTTCCTCGTCACTGAGGTGGACGTCCGGAGCGTTTACAGTTCCAACCGGCTCTGGACCATCTTTGAGAAGCACTTTTCCCACGAGATCATTAACATTGCAAATGCACCGATCCGGGAGGCCGAGGCCGACGTCAAGAGTCAGAGCTACGTCTACGAGTGTGTCATACCCATTGTCAAAATATTCTTCGAGCGGATCCTCACACATGCTCCGGGTGTAATACTCGTAAGTCCTTCTTCCTTGGATTACCAGAAGCCATAAACGGATTCTGGATTATGCTGGAGCCTGCTTTCCATTCCCATGAATATGTTCCATTTAGAGGCAGAGAGCTGTTTGTTTCCCCTGGGAGACCACAGGGCGAGTCAAAGTGAAAAAGATTTATTTAGATGATTGCGAGGGGAAGGAGGGCATTATGTATCAAAGGAACCTAAGACGTGTTCGGGTTCACTTTTCAGGGTCACAAGGAAGTTTTTACGAATTTGCTAAAGGCGATATATCGGCTGACGCACACGAAATGGATTCACCCAACCAAACTCTACGGGGCTCAGAAGTGTCTCAACATTATGTATGCGGCAGGTAAGGGAGATCACACGAAGATTTTGTGACGCTCTCGGGCTCTAGGTCTCCGGCTCAAAGTAACTTAATTGTGCGCAAGGCACAATTTACTGAAATTACGAAATTTTCGATTCGAGCTGTTTTCCTAATCTCTATACAATTGACCTCCATTCGAGCTCGAAATTGAGCCTGAGGCCGGAAAAGCTAGGTTAATTACGGCTATTATGAGGCTATTATGGAATTGAGCCCAATGTCAATCTCTTTCAGCCTCATCCCAACTCATTCACTTACCTTCCTACCTGACTTGTGAGATTGAGGAGAGCTCGAGCCAGTTCCTGGCCGAAGTCAATCGGAGAGCCAAGTGGATCTTCATGATGGACATTGACAAGCCAAAAGCTGCAACTGAAGAGGTAGAAGTTTCTGGCGAAAGTTCCGGATGAAGGAGGATAACTTAAATGACTAATATTTTTTGCCTTTCCAGACTCCACATACTAAAATGAACGTCATAACTTCCCAAATTGAGAGCCTGATCAAGAAATTTAAGCCGGTGATCGAGGACATGATCACTGGGGAAACGACGGCCCTCACTGACGTTCTTTCCCGGGAGGATAGCACGCTTATTGAAAAGTATAAGAGACGATTTTTCATTGACTTTACTCAGAGAAAACTATGGGAATATCCCAGTTCACAGAATTTCCTAAATATACAGGTTCATTTCTCATGCGGAAAAGCTGGCGGACGAAGGGGAAAGTGAACTCTGCGTTCAGATCCTCAACGTTCTCCAAGACATGTTAGAAAGAAAGGAAGTTGTAACAGAGAAGGTACGGACATTACAGAAAGGCACAGTACGAATTGTTTGTGTATGCTGCAAGTTGTTTAGGCAACTGGACAGTATGCTTAGTCAGTTTGGGAAGTCGAATTTAATCTATGCATTTGATCCCGAAATCCATTGTAAAATAAATGGGACGATTGGAATTAGCATAAAAATCTGGTTTAGGGCCGGCCTTCAGCATGAATTGAAATAATGAATTTGAACATGACTTCCACTATTTTGTTAAATGAAGGGGAAGCAAGTACACAAGGACAAGTTGGACAAATACCTTGGGAGCTCCCCGCCGGCCAAGGTCCCGTCCTCTTTCTTCTCTAGCCTCAGCCGAAGAAATAAGAAAAAAATTGGGACCTGTATGACTTTTTTTGTAATTCTGTAGACCAACTTATGGAAGTTGGCCGGGCTCGCTTCAGCCAGTCCCTATTAAGGACAGTAGTGGGGTTAGCCGGGTTTTAGCTGGAATTAGAATCGGGTTTGAGCCGGAGAGCCCGGCTGCCTTCCCTAAGCTGCTGATGCGTTCTGGTCTAACTTTTTATATTTGTTGGGGGATTAAGGGGAAGGGAAACTCTCCTCCGGGGACTCTCATTACATTCTGGATCAGTTGGGAGCCTCCAAGCTGGTCGTGATGCTCCTAACAAAGTTGGACAAGGCCCCTGACGTCCTCCAGCAGTCCATCAATTTGGGGATCTCGCTCCTGAGCGGGGAGACGGTGGAGCTCCAGCGGAGCTTCTATCATCACCTCGCATCCTGCTCCACAAATCATAACTTCATGAAGGTGGGCCCGGCTAAAAACTTCACAATAGCCTAAGGACCCATGTCACCTGTCACTCCTCTATAGTCATTCAGGTCTGCCTGCCTGTGGGTGGAAAGACGCCCAGCGGGCTCATTAGAATGAAGTACTAAATGAAAGTCTCGGGCTCCGCTCCCCATTAAAGAATATGGCAAGTCATTAATGTATTAAAAGTTCTGAGACCCGGAAACTTTGACACTCCACAGGTCCTGAATGACATTTTGCGGGAGGTTGGGGCGGACTTTCGGGCGGTTGCCAAGACTAAAATAAGTGACATTGCCCGGGGTGACTCCAAGTCAACGCTGGCCTACAGCACGCTCTCCAAAGAGAAAGTGGCCTATGGTAATGCTCACGCGCTTCGGTCGGAGCCAGTACTCCGATTATACCTTTTCCTTATGCAAGGCCCATTATCGCCTCTAATCTCCCGGCCTTTATACGAACCCGCTTAAAATTCTAATAAATTTCCTTAATGCACTAATTCCGGGTAACATGTTTACAGATGGGCACAAGATACTCCGGGTCTCTACTCAAATGTCAAATGACATGCTAAATGCGACCCAGGAAGTCGCCATGGGTTTCAGACGCCTCTCGGCTATGAAAGGTACGTCGTGCTTTCACCAAGGCTCAGAACGAGCAGGCTTACCTTCTGAACCCTAGAATAACCGATTAACTTAGGGCGTCATTTAAACTATTACTATTTATATTGAAATTTATTACTATTTTAATTAGATTCCATTCCAGACGATTTCATTAGTAAATGGTTTTTCTTTTACTCCAATAGGTCCGTTGATGTCCCATAATTGATTACCCAAAATTCGTTGAAATTACCTATTCTAAAATAAATGCTGGTCAGAAGTTATCAAATTTAAACTAAATTGTTAAAATCATTGAAAATTTAATCATGGAATGCAATTGAAACTTATAATGCAGTTTGAATAGTAATAGATTTCAGTATAAATATAGTAGCAGTCTAATAATAAGTCATTAGCTGAAAGCAGAAAGCCGTTAGATGTTATGAAGCCGGCTAGGTCGGATTAGGTTATGTAGTTGTGGGTAGATCTGAAATCTGACTGGACCAACGTTCACAAAATATATGTGGATGATTGACGAAAAATGAGACGGGCTTAGTAGTTGAGCCGGAGCCAGAGAAAAGGATTCAGAGCCTCTTCCTGTGGACTCAGGCGGAATATGATGGGAATAAGTCGTTGGGGAAGACAAGTGAGGGGTAAATATGGGATCATGACGGTTCTTTTTGTTTTTAGGGAACGGGGCAAACCATTACAGTGACAGTCACAGCTATCTGGGGGAGGATGAAAATGAGCTGACGGGGGTCGCTACGACGGTTTTGCGGAAGGACGGCTATGCCATTTCCAATATAAAGCATCCACGAGAAAAATTAGTAGAGAGCTCACTCCGGTTCCTCCAGCTCCTCTGCGAAAATCACAACTTGGAAATGCAAGTGAGTGGGTTCCTACTACAACAGTTTGCACGTTCATGGAAAATCCAAGGGCATATGCATAGTTCCAGCACTGTAGTCAGAGCCCCTCCGCCTAAAGCCCCAATAATATTGTGTACCTATCCTTGCAACGTGCTGAATTTCCTTACAAAAGTCCACACATGTTTTAATCCGCTGAACCCAGATTCGCTGCATGACAACTTCAAGCACAATATGAGTATAAAGCACTGCACGTTTGCCTTCCATTTATAGCGATTCCTTCGACAGCAGGAGAACAACAAGTCCCCCTATGACCTCGTCTCCCAGACCCTTGTCTTCCTGGACTGCATATTTGATTCCAATACTGGGAGCCCGGGCCTGATTGGGCTCCTCGTGGATGAGCACAACATTTCCCTCATAAATCAGACGCTGAGGACGCTGACGGAGTTCTGCCAGGGCCCTTGCCTCGAGAACCAGAACGCTCTCATTCTTCATGAGTCCAATGCCATTGACATTGTGACTACGTTCGTGGCTCATGACATTACGCCGCTGAGCAAGCGGCGGATGGACCTTGTCATGGAGCTCAAGAACCATGCCAGCAAGCTCGTCCTCTCCCTCATGGAGAGCAAGGACGGGATCGAGAAGTTTGAGAAGATTAGTAAAATGAATATACGAAATATGGTAGGTGGCTAGACATTAGATTGGGATAGGATTTCTCTAATAAAATATAATTATTAATAAGCTGCAAACTAATTATATTTAATCTGCTATTTAAATTGAGAATTATTTCACTTTCGATCCTATTACTTACCTGTTTTCCATTATTTACACCAGCTAAGTTGTTTAGATTTGAGAACATCTGACTGTAAAACTTGTTTTAACATACTTTTAATGTTTTCCTATAATTCAAATCAATTTTCAATATAAAATAGTATTGTTTAAATGCTACCCAACAGACTATAATTTTTCTGTTTCAACTAGATTGAAATGATTGGGAAGGCTCACAGCTCGGATCGGGATCCCTATGTGGAACAAATGAGGGGGAACGCTGTGGCAGCGAAACAGGTACGGAGCCGAAACTTTTTGCAGCTTAATTGTAGAAATGCTCAATACTATCCGAAATTTTACAAGCACCTGAAATTAATTTCGAGCTGCCTGTCATTTCTTAGGTGGGGCACGCGCTCTACATACTTTGTCATCAGCTGGCCCAGCACGACAAGGCGGTCCAGCAAGAGCTGGACAAAGCTCTGAGTAAGCGGAGCCTATATGCGGATGCTGTCAAATACTATAGTGAGCGGACGGCTCAGATTGAGGTTGACGGCCGGAGAAAGGCGAAGGCCTTTTTGCTATACTAATATCTAAGGTTGAGATCTGTACTGATTTTTAAATGTTGAATACTGTTGTAGATCGTGCGATCAGAGGAAGACAAGGAGTATCTAGAGCGGGTCGTCTTCCCAATTCCGCCCGTCTGCGGCTACTTGACCAAGGACACAAGGGAGCGGGTCTTCCGTGAGACTGAGGACGACGAGAAGGGGTCCAAAGTGACCAACTTCTTTGAGCAGAAGGAGGCCCTTTTCTACGAAATGGACTGGCAGCGTCAACTTCGTCGTAAGTTCAAATTTAGACCCATTATGCGTATTCATTCCGCCTATCTTCCAACTCTGATGATAAGGCAGAAAGCAAAGAGAGAGTTTTGGTTTCCATAACCACCTCCTGCTACTGCAATACTCTCTCTTTTCACTTCCAGATCGGCCCATGCTCTTCAGCTGCAGTCTCTACGAGTCATTCCTGGGAAACTTGGTCTTTAGTATGATTGTTATGATCAATATTGTCGTGGCCCTGGGCTATCCCTTCTCCAGTGATGACGAGGGTGAGTCTGCCTCCTCCATGTCAACCAGTTACTTAAGACTTATTATTAGACTCCGGCTATTTATATTTAAATCTACTACTATTCCAATAGGATTGTGTTGCTTGCGACATAATTAGACATGGTTCACTTTTCAAGCATTCAATGAAGTTAGTTCAGATTTGAGAGCTTCTGACGGTTACACTTGTTTTAATAGTATAATGCCATTGCATCCGGGACACCTTCCTAATCACTTATAGCGCATAGCGCATCAGCTGACTCATTTGAAGAGAAGATACGGTTAACCCGGGAATGGTTAGCCGTTTACAATTGTAAACCACGTCACTTCAAAATTTAGCAGCTCGCGCAATCTATGTTCAAAAATTATGGGATTTTCTGGTAATCCTGGCCGCACCATTTTTCCATAAAATAAACAACATCTCCACTAGATAGAGTACACTGCCCCTCCGCGAAAATTGTTTGTTGGTCCAAAAATTGGCCAAACACGGGGTATTGTAACGGGAATGATCAATGGTTTACAAATGTAAACGGAGTTCTACACACGCATCTAGATGGCCCAGTCCGGTACAGTGTTGTCAACTCATATTATTGTGCTTGCCTCATGTATCACTCATACAACTTATGTAGACTTGGCAACACTGACCGGTTTACAAAAGTAAACCATTGATCGTTCTTGGCTAGGTTTTATATAAATATGGCATGTTTACAAATGTAAACCGCTGACCGTCCACGTTGCAAATGCCCCCTGACCATGTACAGGTTAAGCAATGAAATCACATGCAACAGAATTTAAGTTAAATAGTGATGGCTTTCAATATAAATAGTAAGCCTAAATATAAGTCATTATTTAATGGCTGCCATTTAACTATCACCAATTAATTTGAAATCTCTCCCCAATTAAAGCAAATTACTCACCATTTATTTGAAACATATTATGAGCAAAAACTAATTTATTTTACTATAATTAATGGAATTAAAATTATCTTATTTGAAATATTTCAAAACCTTTGTTAGGAAGTCTAATTGGTGAGAGACTTCGAAATTGGTGATCGTTTGGAGATTCCTCTTATTTAATGTGAATGGGCTGAACCAGAATTTTGATTACCGTACCGCCCATTCAAATAATGTTCCATTGAATCCGTTGTAAACCTCACAGAGCGGGCACTGTACCACGCTCGGCTTCAGCCCTAAGGCGGGGTATCCGTTATATACATATGTATTAGGTGTGGTAGCTAATTGAAAGCGAGCTATTGAAAATGGGAGTCTGACTACGGAATAATGGGTGAATGGACACCGGCGCCTGGGACTACTGGAGAGCTTTCCGAAACTTTAATGAATCCTGTACCTATTGTTCTGTGCTGTCCTAGGCCACTCATCTCACTGGGGAATCATCATGGGCATCCTCCTCCTCATGTGTGGCCAAATCCAATTAAGGAAACCAGACGAGGCCGGTCTCCAGGCCAATATTTCACTCATTATCCTTATTATTATTGCTCTGGCCGGCCCGAAACACGCCATTCATATCCTCAGCTTTATTGCGGTAATTCATTACTATTCCGTCAAGGGCACTCAATTAGGCCGACGGGGCCTAGAAGTCTAGTTTA
The DNA here is from genome assembly GCA_034696285.1 of Hypogastrura burkilli. Classification (NCBI taxonomy): domain Eukaryota; kingdom Metazoa; phylum Arthropoda; class Collembola; order Poduromorpha; family Hypogastruridae; genus Hypogastrura; species Hypogastrura burkilli. Next base: position 18,309 of record JAQFZY010000880.1, read on the forward strand.
CTGTTATGATCCCCCGATTTCAGGTCCTTTTGAAAGCCCTTCACGTCGTGTCCCTCCAGTGTCGGAGCGGAATGTTTCGGAGGCCCAAGAGAGAGATTATCATGGACGGAGAGTTCCTCTATCACATACTATTCGGACTCTTCTGTCTCCTCGGCCTAGTCATACATCCCTTCTTCTACTCCATTCTAGTAAGAACAAAATATGGAGAGAGTCTGGATCTGGAGTCTTGAGTCTTGTAGTTCGGAGTCCTGTATTGTCTAAGACTTAGCTACCAGTCACTTAGCTACCAGGAAATTCCGAGGCTTTCACCTACACACACTCTGTTTAGGTTGGGTTTATAAGCTACAGTGGGTTTGAATTGCAAGCATCAGGTATCCAGTAGTTAGGTTATCCTATACATGGCATATTTCCGAACTCTCTACAAGTAATTCCTTCAAGGGCAATTGACCATTGACCCAAATCTTCAATTACCAATTAGTCTTCTATACGCTTCAGCTAGCTCAGTTTTTTTTTTAATCACCAATTTTACTGCAAATAGAAGTTTAGGGTAATTTGCCAATGTTTTAATGCTGTTTCGAAAGCTCGTCGCAGAGAGAGAGTACTCCTTTTCCAACCTAATACATGCGTAGCCTTCTCTTATGGAGAAAGAATTCATTTTGGTATATTATAATGTATTTGCATGTAACCCGTATGCTCGCCGTATACAGATAGTACTACTCGTAAAGTCTTTTTATTTTATATATTACGTAGGCTATCTTTAGAGTGAAAGTACTTTTTTCGATAGACGGGACTGGCGCAAGTTATGTTATCTTAAGGGGCTCGTACTAAGAAATTTGGAAAATTTTTACACAAGTGATTATTGTTAGATGGCTGTAACGGGTTTTTAACCCCTTTGGCTGGATTCAGACATGACTCCGTTGGGGAAATGTCAAGTTTTCCTTAATTAGCGGGATGAATTGTTCGTAATTGATGAGATGACACTAGAGGAGGACGGGGGGTCGTAGAACTTCTAGAGTACAGTATAGCACCAAGGACTTGTTGCCCTCTTCCTGTCGCTCCCACTCCCCATTTATCAAATAGTGGAAATGTCTCGGTCTCCTCCACTAATTCCTTCCTCTCACGCAATCACTTCCAGGTACTTCCTACGGGAGAGCCATAAAGTACTAATGCTATGTATAAAGTCAGGCCCAGAGTCCTAGTAGAAGGGGAGAGTGTTATTAGGAGGGCCAGAAACAAGGAGGGACTTAATTCAAATTATGACTCAGGCCTCATTTCCATGCAACCATACTGCCTCCATGATGTCTTTGGACTTTATGATGATGTTCTCTTCGTAGCTCTTTGACGTGGCGTATCAGGAGGAGACGCTGATGAACGTAATTCGCTCAGTGACAAGGAATGGGCGGTCCATAATTTTTACGGCCATCCTCGGCATCATCCTCGTCTATCTCTTCTCCATTGTGGGCTACGTCTTCTTCCGGAACGACTTCTATGTGGCCGTGGACATGGTGAACACTACAGGTAAGGAGGGGGAATTCAACAGGCACTCGGCTCCAGGACAATATATTAGAGCATTATAGGCTGCGAGGGAGAAAGAACGGTTGGGAGCTTAATGTGGAGAAAGCAGGCCCAAGTTTCTCTAGGGGAAAATTATATTGGCACTTGCTCTTGCTGTCCTTCCTGACGCTAAGACTCCGACCTAAGCAAAATTGACCAGTTTTGCTCATTCTCTATTTCCTGTCTCTTCTGGAATTTAATTAGTCATGCTTCTGTGAACAACCTGTTGTTTATGCATCTATGTAGTAATACACAAATAGCCAGTCAATTGCTTTAGTATAAAGTGAATGAACAACCTTTAGAATTGTCCCTGACTGAGAATATTGAGCCCAATGCAGCTTTTGTTGTTAGATATAGGAAGATTGTGTATAATATCAAGGTAAAACTGAACAATATTTAGCTTGTTCCTGAAGATTTGGAAATCCACGTCCACGTTGAATTAGGACCAGGGGGTGGATGCAGAGAGAAAACTAAGTAGGCTGGGGCCACTAAGGGAAATTTTTGCCACTTAGTGGTATTCACG
>JAQFZY010000881.1:0-20382 GCA_034696285.1 Hypogastrura burkilli
CACTTTTTCTAACATGAGGCGTTAATAACTTGATAAGTCTCGACTGCTGACGTGCCCAGTGTCTGGTAACTGAAATGCTGTTGTCCAGGAACTTGAGAACGATGACCGCTAGTTCCAGAAATTCATTTGCAGGGTATAAAAGGGAAGCTGAACCGTTGTCGTTTTTCCTGATAAACGCATGTATAGTTCCTTCAGGAGAACAGCTTGAACCCTTGAAACTGAAAGGTCAAGTCAAGAGGGTCCATAAGCTAGCCTGGATATAACCTAGGAATAAATTGAAGTGATGGCTTTGACCTCGAGGTAACCAGATAAAACAAATAGATAAAAGCAACAGATCCATATTAAATCACGACTACGATTTTATGTAAATATAAATTAAAAAAAAATACACTTGTTGAAATTCCGCCGGTCAAGTAAGCCATGAGAAATCCAAAAATATATTGCTGAGAGCAGCTATACATCGACTAATGTAATTTTTTAATTAATACTGCTATTCGCACCCGAGGCAGAGGGTTCACTCGCGTAGTTAATATGTATGAATAATATTATACCGTATTTGTTTAAGAGCCGGGTATTCGAGATAAGAAATTTAATATGTGCCGGCCTTGAATAACCTTATGATGTTTTAATTACTGTAATTTCAATTACCTAAAAGGAAATGAACGTTTTATAATACGCGCACCTCTACATTCATAAATGTACGGCAAATATTAAATATTTCATTTATACATTAATATTTGGTACCGAGATTACCTATCGCTGAAGTCCAGTTTGCACGAGAGATATTCTTCAGCCACTTAGACCTCAACTCTAAATTGGCAGGAAGCTCATGGAATGTAATTCCATGATCTCCCCATCTCTGCTTACACTGGGGTACAACGCAGTACTTAACCATGTTGAAAACAACAGTTAACTTAAGGGAGAATGTTAATAGATAAAGTTCGAATTTGAAACTAATAATGCTGAGGTGCAAGAGTGAAGTGTAATTCTGGCCCTTACTCTAAGCGCCTCTAGTCGGTGTTGCACCTTTCCCTTCTCGACACTTTTTTTTTCTGCTTTGGCTGGCACTAGAGCCAGTGCCTGCTCCTCTCATTCACGTTGGGCTACGGTACAACCAAACAAACCAACAACCAAGACCCATCGGCAATTATATATAGGATTATGTGGCGTGGCTAATACAAAAGCTCGTAACCGTCATTGTGGCAGATAAAAAATGCGTAAATGTATTTGTGATGAACAAAAAATTTCTCACCCAAGAATTTGCCTTGTTGGTTTTTCACCAAACTGCCCATCTACCCCTAATTCATAGTAGTACTATGTAGTACTTTCTATGCTCATGTACTATGTTACCGATGATTCACTTGTATTTGACCACGGATCTAGGCCATAACGCCATAAGCGTAAGCCATATCCATAATAAGTACACAATCGCGTAAAACACTAATGTGTTGTATACCTAACCGCACTACTGACTCAAAGATTTACCAACTTTGACTCTTCGTGTGTCACAGTTCAGACGTATATACTTAGTCTAGTCATAAGTATCGAAGAGAGCTAATATCTCACAGACGGGGCTATGTGAGACAATTCTAATAAGCGTGTTTGAATTTCCTGACATTTATTTTGTGCCTTCTACCGGTATTTTTAAAACGTTTGCACAAATGGGCTCACAGGAGTAGAGCAATAGGAAATAGGAAGCCGACATTTTTATACTTTTCCTTTAAGTCAGAAAGAAAAACTGGAATGTTCTCCATGCTGGTAAGGTCAAAGGTCACTTCTCCAGATTTCGTCGCTCATATACAACGCTTACTAAGGCTAGCCTCTACTCATCACATACAAAAGCCGGTCGTCCGAGGTAACCTGCACTTGGGGCAACTCATTTTCTGGTCAAGAGGAGACCAAGGTCCAAGATTAGGCGAATTGTGTCATATTAATGCTAGTTCAAAACTTTATCCTACATTTCTTTCCCAACGACCTTTGGGCGTAAGAAAATGAAACCACGGCCGTTTTAATTGTTCAAGTTCTTCAAAATTTCCTCAAAGGATAAGGCACTGTTAGATTGTTGCCTGTAAGATTTGAGAAAAAATCCGCTATTGCTATTCTTATAGAACTTTGGATGCTGAACAAGGTTGAAATGTACCTCAAAGCCTTATTTCGACTCCTTGACCCTCTAAGAGTCAAGCAAAGATCACATACAGCGAAAGTGCCCGCCTGATGGATAAGGCCCGAACTCTGTATTCATCCCTATCTTTTGATGCTGAACAATGTGCAAATAGGCACCAAAGCTGTATCTTTACTCCTGGACCCTCTAATGGTCAATCAAAGGTCACATAGAGCGAAAGTGCCCGTCTGACAGATTTGGCTCGAACTCGGTATTCACTCCTATCTTTTGATGCTGAACAAGGTTCAAATAGGCACCAAAGCTGTAGCATTACTCCTTGACCTTCTAAGGGTCACACTAAGGTCACTTACAGCGAAAGTGTCCGCCTGTTGGATTTGGCTCAAACTCAATATTCACTTATATCTTTTGATGCGAAACAATGTGCAAATTAGCGGCAAAGCCGTATCTTAACTCTTTGACCCTCTAAGGGTCAAGCAAAAGTCACATACAGCGAAACTGTCCGCCTGTTGGATTTGGCTCATACTCGGTATTCACTCCTATTTTAAGATGTTGAACAAGGTTCAAATAGGCACCAAAGCTGTATCATTACTCCCTGACCCTCTAAGGGTCAATCAAAGGTCAAATACAGCGAATGCACCTTTGGACTTTTTTAACTTTTTTTCATGCTTTCTTGTTTCAGTTGAGTCGTCCCGAAATGCACACATTGTCACAGTGGGTTGCGAGGGCTAAAACTTAAGTAAAATGTCCTATCCAAACTCAATAATGGCGTCGACGTCCGAAAACATATTTGGCCTCCCTGTAGGGTATCTAGTACGAAATCGCGTAGCGTAATTTTGATGAGCGACATGATGAGCAGCAATATTTCATTTCGGCAAGTCAGAAAAAAAAGTGAGGGTCGATTTTTTCAACATATTTTTTGTGTAATGCTACTATGGTATATTGGTTTGACCTATTGAGAGTACTTCATATGCAAAATTCTGTACGTCAATGTGCCCCCCCTGGGGGTGGGGAGCAACTGAAAGTTCGAAATTCGAGCAATGGGTCCAATGGATTTTTGAGCCCATTTATAAATGGATTTGCACCAAATTTTTTTTACAGGCTCTTAAGGCGATTATCTAAAGGTGTTTTCCTTGAAAATGAAAAAAATGCAGTTTTACTTGTTTAAAAAAATAATCAAAATTTTTAAAAATGTCAATTTGCGTGTACATGTATTTTTCGCTAAACTGTGGCAAGCAGCACATCAAAATCATCATGGTCACCTAAAGCTTGCAAATATGAAGTGTCAAATTGATTTTACTTAACTGTGACCTCATGGTGACCTTCAAGAGGTCATCCAGGGTCATTCCTACCGAAACATGCCATGTAGCATATCAAATGAGTCCCCAGGAGCTACTGATTATGAATAAATGGTTTTGACTGTGACAAGGTCTTTCCGTGACCTGACTTTGACCCCGAAAGGTCATCCGGGGTAATTCCTACCGAAACGTGACATGTAGTATATATCTAAATAATCCTCATGAGCTACTGACTATGAATGAATGGTTGCAACTGTGACGTTGACTTGCCGTTACCTGACTTTAACCCCAAATGGTCATCCGGGGTCATTCCTACCGAAACATGACATGTAGCATTTCAAAAGAATCCTCATGATCTACTGATTATGAAGAAATAGTTAACTGTGTTATGAACTATCCGTGACACGACTTTTACCAAAAAAGGTCATCCGGGGTCATTCATACCAAAATATACCATGTGACATATCAAAAATCCTCATGCTGTATGATTATGAATACATCGATCATCGCGTAACTGACTTGCGGGTCGATTGCAACATGTCGATTCTTATTATTCTTGATAGTTTTTTAACGCAACTTTAAAGTTTCGTTACGCTGTCTGTACGAGAATATTATAATTTACAAGTAATCAATTACTAAAATACTGCCTACGTTAAGACCAATGCTCTGCTTCATAGTAGATCCTAAAATAAAAACACGTCTGCGCATCTTACTCCTGCTGCATAATACAGAACAGATGCCTGATACGTCTACTTGTACTATTAAGTATTCCTAACAGTAAAGAGTATTGCGATGAAGGGAAGGGTAGCATTCACGTTTCACGTATGAAACCTATCTGTACATTGTACTCATACGATTATATGTTACATACATACTGCAACTTTATACAGAACTAAACACACTCAAGTAAACTCCACTGTTGATTTGGCGTAAAAATGGTGTAAGTCTTTACTCACGGGCGCCCGTGGCCGTGTACCGGACGCCCCAGCCCGCCCGCCCCGTTTACGATTTGTCCACGGGCGGCCCGGCCCGGCCCGTTGCAACAAGGTCTTATGCCCAACCCGCCCCAGCCCGCGGGCTGGTACGGGCGGCCCGTTTTTTCCCGCGGGCCACAATACTCTATTGCGTAGTACATTTGTAGACCTACTTATTGTCAACTGCAAACCAGTAGTCCACTTTAACGCTACTTTTACTGACAGATGTCGTGGATACATACTACTAGAAATAAAGATACATAATTAGCATTTGTTTTTAGACTTTGTAGACGTGCTTGTCTGTTCAGGCGCTTTTGGAGAATAAACGCAAAGCGGATTCAGACATTTAATTCAGAAACAGTTTATTCTTCAGCTTCAGTCTACAGCATTGTGACCCGCGGGCTCAAAGACCGGGCCGGGCCAGCCCGTACCATGCCCGTGGGCTGGGGCGGGCAACGGCACGAGAAAAAATCGGCCTTATGGGCCGGGGCGGGCCAGGGAAAGTTTTTTACGGACGTTTTCGGGCCACGGCGGGCCCGGCAGGCTACCGTCACGGTCCAGAGCCACAATGCTCTACTTCAGCCTGCATTTTAGTAAGATGTGCTGCGATTATGCTAGCTTTATTATGAGAGCAGAGAACACACACATTCCGTTTGAAATATCCGACTAAAGTATTACAACTCATATTTAATTCCAGGTTAATTGAGTCCGATTCGAAATCTTTCAATTCCCTTCCTGGTGTGAACACTCACTCAAGAAAAAGTTCAGATACGTCAGAGGTTTCATTCTGTCAAGGATCAGACCGAGGAGGGCTGGAGGATACTGAAGAGGACTTATGGATAACATGGGGGAAGATCGTGAACGAATGGGATTCTTACTGGAAGAGGAAGAATCAACTTGTTCGGGTATTTACCCTCTCTTTCTCAAGGATTAAAAGCTTTTCTTTCATGTTTTCTTATTCTCACATGTTAGTTAACAATATATTATTAAGTTTAGTCCAAATGCCCTACCTCTATAACACAGGGCTTGTCAAAGCGCGAAACAACGTACAACCATAATCACAACGGTTCTAGACTCGACTTTTTCCGTAGATTCTAAAAATCGAAGGTGCCACTCTGGTCAAAGGGTGCCAAAAACGATGTTTTACAAAAATTTCCAAAACCAAGGCATGTAGCACATCAAAATTTTTGTCTGCACTTCGAGATCACAAATATGGGATGCAAGACGTGATTTGACCGCACCTGTAACACCCCATGACCCCCCACCGGTGACCCCAGAAGGCCAGCCGAGGTGAATCCGACCAGGGCATGTGACCAGAATCGCCTACTGAGTGTTACTTTATGGCTAAATCCTTGATTTGACCCCTCCGTGACCCATTGGTTAACCCGAAAGATCACCTGGGGTCATGCCGACCACACCATGTCATGTAGCATACCAAAATGACCGTTCGGGCCTGAGGATCATAAATACAGTTGACAAACCAGTTTTTCGGCCTACCGGTAGCCCCACGACCCCGGGGTGACCCGCAAGGGTAGCCCAAAGTTAATTTGAGTTAGCAACGGTCTCGGGTGCCCCAAGGCATGCAGGGTCAAATGCTAGGAATGAGTTTTCGATTTTGACCTATGGGGGTCACGTGGTGACCTCGAAAAGGTTACCTTGGGTCATGCCGACAACACCATGTCATGTGACATATCAAAATGACCTTACAGACCTGGGGATCATGAATACATTCGACAAGCCAGTTTTTTGGCCTACCGGTGACGGTGACCCCACCATCTCGGGGTGGGGGGGGGCGCAAGTGTCGGTTGAGGTCAATTTTAGTAAGCAACGGATTCGGATACACTAAAACACACATAATCAATCTCTTTCAAAACTTTTTTAAGAATCGTTAAATGGCTGGGAAATTTAAATACATTAGTAAGCAATGGGGTTCATTTCACTGTGGTGATTCGTTTCACGGTAGTGATTTGTTTCATGGATGTGATTCGTCATTCCGTGTGGCACGTTGGGCTACACGCATGAGCTCGTCAGAGCACTTTATAATAATGATTCGTGTTCACAGTTGTGATTCGGTTCACTGTTGTGATTCGGTTGCTTATTGTAATTCGTTTCATGGTAGTGATTCGTCATTCCGTGTGGCACGTAGAGCGACACGCATGAGCTCGTTAGAGCACTTGTTTAAGATTAATTTTGTTCTAATTATTTTTGTCTTAACACCTGAAGCAAAACCTTACGGGAGGCGATGCATTTCACCATAGTAATATGAGCATGATTATAGACAAAAATGTCTTATCCGGGATGATATTGTCTGTCACGCTCGAAATTGCTCCCTACAGTTCGTATATACATAAGAATAAATACAGTTTCTGCTTCATGGCTGCTTCATCGCTCCCTTGCGCTCACCATAACCATGAGTTTTATGTATGGAAACTTCGATTATATTTATCAAAATGCTAACTTCACATAGCTTTCGTCCTATATGTGAACAAATCCCGGAAAGCGAAATAGTTGACTTGGCTCTTGTCTTCCATAAGATGTCTTTTATTCAAGCTCTTAATAACATAGTCTCACTCAGCTGAATCCGAGAAAAAAATCGACGGGAGAATCCTGCTCAGGCCTGCCTCAACTCTACACATTTCTCTAACGGAAAAACTCAACTCTCATACGAGGTCATCCGTAAAGTACTTAGCGCAGATACAGGGGGTAGGGGTGTACGCGCCAGCGTATGTATGCGTTATGGGGAGAGGGTGGGAGTTTATCCTCAGCGTTACGTAACGCTCTTTAGACTAATCTGAAAACATTTTCTTATTCTTTTCTTCATATAATGCAGAGAAACATTTCCAGCTGCACTTTGTTTTTAGTAGTTTATAGCTGTATGTGGGTTGACGCTTTGTTTTGGACAATAGTGAAATAAACATTTGTAACAGGAATAGCCAACGAGAGGAGAGTGTCAATGTGTGACATCGGAGACATTATTTAAACCGCGCCATTAGGAATCAGCGTGAACACAGTTTCTGAAGCCATAATCCACCCAGTAGCTCATCAATCAGCACATGCAGGTGGTTATAGTGGAACTTTTGACCCTGGATTAAACCCCTTTATATCACCTAATGTAAATTAGAAATTCACTGTAAGCCATTTTGAAATCGAAACGCTTGATCGACTTTTTAGTTAATTAATTCTTGTCCTTGAGATTTGACCGTAATATGATTTAACAACACGGCCCATGTACACCGCGATAATAGTGAGAAATTGAATGGTGGAAACCATTTTCCAATTGATCCTTCGGTTCCAAAGTTATACGCATTTAAACACGGCTGACCTTGACTTCACGTTCAATTAAGAAAGTTAAGTTAGAAAAAAAAATCCATTACTGGAAACCATTCTTTAATCGTTAAATACGTCTTTGCGGTTACTGATTGTGACCCTTGGCCTCTGACCCGGCATGTTTAACAACGACCTATGCAATTCGGGTCAAAATTAGTATGTGCAGAGAGTTTGGGACTCGGACTAGTGGTTCCTCAGTTAAAATAGCGTAACGGACGGACAGACAGACAGAAAAGTGGAACACATAAAGGTGATCCACTCTGTAATAATAATAATGATGAATATATACCAAAAGGGCCTAGGTATCCTACTATGTAGGTTAGGTAGAAACGAAAAGACCAAAAAGTCGTCACGACCATTTACGAATGGTATCAAAATTTAAATTAATATTGTACATATTATTATGATATTAAGTTGATTTTCTATCGTCATCACTTAATGCAGGGGTGATCTTTGCTTTACACTTTGCATTACGGTTACGTTATCAACGAGGGTGAGGGTGGTAAAATATCCAGAATTTGGGTCACGTACTTTATGGACGGACCCTGGGAGCCCTTCTCCCAGGGTCCGAAAGTCTCAAACTCGAAATTCTAAGTAATTTAGCAATTGCGCAAAAAAAAAGCGCAGCAGAATATGACGCAGAATTAATTTATCTTTAATATTGTATAAATAAATTTAATGTTCACGACAGCGTACGACAGCAGAGTTGAATTTCCTGAGGACTCATGAATGAGATGGGGAATCCAACGCTAAGAGAAATGTGTAGAGTTGAGGCTCGCCTTGGTCGGACTCTACTGTCGCTTTTTTTCACAGATTCTGAGCTGAGTGGTCTACAAGTTAGACGGACTATGGTACACTGGTTGAACGTCAATTATATATATGCTACCTGAAAGGACACAACTCAGAAAGATCACTGAAGCACCTTTGTAATATCAAAATACAATATAATTTTAGAATTTTTTTTTATCTAAACAAGTTTGGTTGGTGAACTTTTAATCAAGCGGCTTCGTCGCTATAGTAACGAAACAGTTCGAACACCCACTTAATCCATATCTACGTACGATCTCCTTCCCCGTTTTAGTTATGTACAGATAGCATGTAGTCTCTCCATTCGTAAGTGTAAGGTTTTGTTTTTCTCCCGAAACAATGATTTTTCAAACTGTCAGTTTCCAATTCAAGGCGTATTCGGAATTTCATTTTTCGCTACTTAGACCTTTTGTTCCCTCGCGGCTGAAAGTAGGTTGTTAAGATGTTATCCTTGTTACAATAAAGCAGTACATGCAGAATGCGGAACAATTTGATTTTATTTACCTGTGTAACAGTCGGCTTTATTTTGTTTTCAGGACTTGGTCAAGATTGGAATTCCTCATCACTTCCGTGGAATTGTCTGGCAGCTCCTTTGCGGTGCTCATGATTCCCCAGAGAAATTCAAATATGCGGAGTACATTAAGTCCACTTCGGCATGCGAGAAGGTATTCCAAAAGAGTGTTTTGGCTTTCGGAGGTTTCCATCTGCTGACCAGTAGTGGTCAGTGGACGTGGCTTGTATTATGTCTCTAAAAGTTCGTATTGTTTCTTAATTCGTGCTGGTTTAGATAATTAAGCGTGACCTGGGCAGGACTTACCCCGAGCATGATTTTTTCAAAGAAAAGGACGGCCTAGGACAGGAGTCCCTTTTCAATGTAATGAAGGCCTACTCACTGCACGATCGTGAAGTAGGATACTGCCAAGGCTCAGCATTTATTGTCGGACTCCTGCTCATGCAAATGCCTGAAGAGGAAGCCTTTGCTGTCGTCGTAAAATTAATGCAGGTTTGCGTCTTATCCTACTTCAATTGTATTGTCTGTGGAGCTCATAGTTTTGGCAATAGCTAACCCAAAGCCTGCATTTCGAGCAGGATTACCGTTTACGTGAAATGTTCAAGCCGTCTATGGCAGAGTTGGGCTTATGCATGTATCAACTGGAAATGTGTGTTCAGGTAAGCTAGTAATTTTTGAGTCAAGGTCAAGTGAGTAATTTAAACGCTGCTCACTTAGCGTAATAGTTAAAACGTTATGCTGGCTCTAATTGGGCACACGTGTAATTGTAGGAACAATTCCCGGACCTTTATCTCCACTTTACGTCTCAAGGATTCCACACTTCCATGTACGCGTCCTCGTGGTTCCTTACAATATTCACAACAACGCTTCCTCTCGCTGTTGCCTCCCGAATTATGGACATCTTTCTAATGGACGGAATCGAAGTTGTGTTCAGGGTTGCTTTAGCCATGCTACACTTGGCAAAAACCGAGCTTCTGTTTCTGGATATGGAAGGGATGCTTAAAGTATGCAACAATACTTTTGCCCCAGCAAAAATTCTACACATTCAGGAAACAGCGTCATATAAAAAATATTACTCTTAAAGGAAAAAATATTCCTCGTTCTCGTTCAGGCAAAAATATTACCCGTTCAGGCAAAAATATTACTCGTTCAGGCAAAAATATTACTCGTTCAGGAAAAAAAAATTACTGGTTTAGGAAAAATATTTATCGGTTTTAACCTATTCTTGGTTTGTTTTTTTCAGTTTCTTTGTTAACTTTATATATTTAAGTTAGGTTAGGTTAGTTTACAACGTACCAAAAGTAAGAATTCTATGCGACCTAACCGAACTCAATGTTGCTTAATCCAAATACAATTAACGCCATCTCAACTCCATTTCGTGTCGATTTCTGAAAAATACTTTGAACGTTAGGTTGGATTAAGCAACACTTTTAGTTGGATTGCGATATTTTCAGGCACGATTTATATATTCTCAGGCACGATTCATATATTCTCAGGCACGTTTATTATTCTTCCTGAGGTTGTTACATTTTTCCCTAAAACGGTAATATTTTTTAATAAAAACGTTTTTCTTCCTGAGCTAAAAATAGAAGCCTTAAAGTATGCACTATTACACCTATAGATTGGACTCGTAAACATTTTAATTTGGAAAAGTTGAGAACTGAAAAAATTGTATTTAATGACTTACAGTTTCTTCAAAAAGAGCTTCCTCCCCGAATTGAATCCGACCAAGAATCCTTATTTATAATTGTTTCACAAGTGAAATATAATAGCAAAAAAATGAAGAAGTTGGAGAAGGAATATGCTGCAATGAAGATCAAGGAACAGGAAGAAATGGTTGAACTTAGGGTATAACGCACACATGCAAATATTTCAGTGTTCAGGCCTGTGTGCCCAATGTTTACACTGCTACTTATTCGATCATTCCAGAGGTTACGATCTGAAAACAAGCTACTCAAACAGCGGATTGAGATTTTGGAGTTGGAATCGTCCGAGTTAGCAAATAAGCTTATACAAGGTCAAGTAGGACGGGCAGAGGAAGTCGAAACAACGTTTACACTGAAGCGAGAACTTGCAGGAGTTCGACAACACTATTTAGAGACTATGAAGCATTTAGAGAACGTCACTCAGCAATATCAAAACTTGCTTCTGGTATTGGATGAGACTGTAATTCAAATTAGATACATACTACCTTTTAAGTTCTGTCGCTTGTGGAATAATTTCATAAATCTGTTTCTTATAGAATTCGACGAAGCAGAACTCCATGGATGAAATATCTTTAAAGTCGGAGTTACTTAAGCAGAATGAAGATCTGGTTAACTGTTTGCAGAATGAGCTCGTAGAGGTGAGGCTTCAAGAGGCTGAGAACGCTGTAGTTATGTCAGATTTTCGCACTCGGATAGTGGAGCTCGAAGAAGACAAGAAGAAGCTCCGCGAGTCCGCAGTCGATAATACTGTCGCACACCTTCAGGTATGTGGAAGCAAATATTCGGAGAACACAAAGTTTCGTTTTGTATTAAATTGTTACAACATATGGTTTCTTGTCAAGGAGGAACTGATAGCCGTAAAACTTCGGGAAGCCGAAGCTTCGTTATCATTAAAAGACCTTCGTCAAAAGGTAGCTGATCTTACCGGGGCCTGGCAAAAGCACTTACAGGTATGTTCTAAGGGTCGATTAATTACTAATTAAATCTGAAACTCCTTGCATCATCTTATTTAGACGTGTATAGGAAATTGCAATATTTAACTTCATGAGCACCTTTTAAATTACTGTTAATCGTAATCAGTTATCAGTTGCTGATATTTGGCCTATTTATATGGACAGGATCATGAGGATAGCCTCTCTGACAAGAAAGGGAGCGGAACGCCGTTGGGTAACTTGTTTACATCTAGTCGGGTCGAAGTTCAGCGGCTGGAGGAGGAAGTAATGAGCCTTAAACTGAGGGAGATGCAAACCGTTATTGAACTCAAAGAACATAGACTGAAAATAATGGAGCTTGAGACACAGGTCAGCCACGTTGACACTTCATGGATTACCATCGTTACAGCCATGTTAGCAGGGTCATTCTTTATAATTGTCGATCTCATACAATTTTGCTCCCTTAGGTTCAAGTAACATCAAACCAATTGAAAAGGCAAGAAGATGAAAGTAGGCGACTGAAAGAGGACCTGGACCAGTCCGTAGCGCAGAACAAAGAGTCTCAGTCAAAATTGAAGGACGAGAGAAGGCGGTACAGTGACTTGGAATCTCGTCTAAAGGAGGACTCTGTCCATGCCAGAATACGGGATGCAGAGAAAAGTCAAAAGATGTTTGACCTTTCGCAGCAAATATCCTCTTTAAAATTGCGAAATCAAGAGCTCATAGCTGAAAAGGTACTGCAAACGGACCGCTGCGTTTCCTCAAATGGTAGCGATTCTAATGGTGATAAACTGGATTCTGAAATCGACGTTCCCGAGAAGGTATGGGACATATTAAATTAATGTATAAATACAGGATTGAGATTGTGTCTGTTCTCGACGAATGCGCAAGGATCGACCATGGAATAGAGCATAAGTCGTTCAAAAATACGGGAAGGTCCTTTTCCCTACACTTGAGAATAGTTTAGGATGCTCCAGTTTCGAATATTGAAGAAATCTCTTAATCCTTTCGACTTTCTGTCGCGGTATTTCCTAAAAAAAAATTCAAGCGTAGGATAACTTTGGCCTGGACTATTTGTACCACAGAGTTCTGAATTAGGTGACTGAGGCCGGCGCTTAATAGGTGACATTTCTCTTCTCCGCTTTTTATGACAGCAACAACAGCTCGCCACCAAACAAGCTGCTAACAATTCTGAGGAGCACTTTCTGTCTCTTTCTGTCAAAGACCGTTTGAATTTGAGGAGGAAAGATTTCACTTAGAACCTGGATGGCTTGACGACGTTTCCTTGGGAACTTTATAATTTGGTTGCTAAATTATCAACGTTGTATTTACATGTAACTACAGATTGATGTCTGGTATCCGGTATGTTTGGCGATAAACCAGTTGGGCCAAATATCGTCTTTGTTCGGTTAGGTTGAACTAGGTGAGGTTAGGGTGGTTTATATTAAGTTAGGTTAGGTTAGACAGGTTAAGCATTTTCGCAACAAAAAACAATTTTCGCCAAACTGACCGTAAATATGATGTTTATGTAATTCTCATGATACATGGTCTTACATGTGCCACATAACGACAACCTTGAACCTTTATTATTATTTTTTTTAACAATATTTAACAATATATTATTAAGTTTAGTCCAAAACACCATGTCTCTATAACACATGGAGTTTTTAAAGTGCATAGCCACGTACGACCGTAGGGTCAGCGGCTCTAGACTCAACTTTTGCGTAGATTCTTAAAATCCTATGTTCGTTCCTAGAAAATGAGTCTCTGACATTTTCCTCAACTATGGCATGCGGCACATCAGAATTCCTCTCTGCACCTCAGGATCACATATATTGGATGCAGTACGTGATTTACACCCCCCGGTGACCCCAGAAGGTCAGTCGGGGTCAATCCGACTCAACCATGGCATGTGATATATAAAATTGATCAGAATCGCGCACTGAGTGACCCATGATTGGACTTCTCTGTGACCCAGCGGTGCCCCCGGAAGGTCACCTGGGGTCACCCCGACCACATTATGTCATGTGACATATCAAAATGACCGTATGGGCGTGGGAATCATAAATACAGTGGACAAACCAGTTTTCAAGCGTACCGGTGACCCCACGACCCCGGGAAGACCCGCAAGGGTCACCTGTGGTCTATTTGAGTTAGCGGCGAATTCAGATGCCCCAAGCCATGCAGGGACATATGCTAGGAATGAAATTTTGCTTTTAACTTTTGTGGGTCACGGTGATCTCGAAGAGGTCAACAGGGTTCAACCTGACTACACAATGTTGTGAGACATGAAAATGACCGTACGGGCCTGGGGATCATGAATACAGTTGACGAACCGGGTTTCCAGTCTACCGGTGACCCCACGGCCCCGGGGGAACCCGCAATGGTCGCCCAAGGTCAATTTGAGTTAGCAACGGATTCGGACTGCCACAAATGTCATGTGACAGTGACTTGTCAAAATGACTGTACGGGCCTGGAGAGCTAAATACAGTTAACAAACCAGTTTCCCGGCCTACCTTTGAGTTAGCAACGGATTCGGATGTCCCAAGCCAAGGGTCGTATGCTGGAACGAATTTTCGATTTTGACCTCTTGGAGTAACGGGGTGACCTTTAAGTCATCCACGATCAACCCGACCATATCATGTCACTTGACATGTCAGAATTATAATTCGGGCCTGGGAACCGTGATACATGTGCGAAACCAGTTTCCAGGCCTACCGCGGTAACCCCATGACCTCGGGGTGGCCCGCAAGGGTCACCCAACATCAAGTTAGGTAACATTAGTTTCGGATACAACAACCCCGAATCCATTTCTTTCAAAAATTTTAAAAAATTCGTTTAATTAGCGGGAATTTTATATTCTTTTTCTTTAATTGATTTATTTTAATTTTATTATTCGTTTCACTGTTGTGATTCATCTCACTGTTGTGATTCGTCTCACTGTTGTGATTCGTCTCACTGTTGTGATTCGTCTCACTGTTGTGATTCGTCTCGCTGTTGTGATTCGTCTCACCGGTGTGATTAGTCTCATTGTTGTGATTCGTCTCACTGGTGTGATTCGTCTCATTGTTGATTCGTCCCATTGTTGATTCGTCCCACTGGTGTGATTCGTCTCATTGTTGTGATTCGTCTCACTGGTGTGATTCGTCTCACTGGTGTGATTCGTCTCACTGGTGTGATTTGTCTCATTGTTGTGATTCGTCTCACTGGAGTGATTCGTCATTCCGCTCACATGGTGCAAAGTGTTGTACTAAGTAGTGGTATTATAGTGCACACAGGAATTTTAGAAAAAACTCATCCCTTCATTTTTTCATGGTAAGACCGATTTTTGAAGTGGGCAAAGTCAAAGAAAAAAACCTGCTTTCAGCAGCTACGGACCAAAAGGTTTAAGACGAGGAAATAAAATTCAGAATTTTTTTTAAATAACAGAAGTGTTTCCATGCCATAAACTAAAGTTTTTTCGATTAGGGAAAACAACTTTCTAAGACTCCAGTCTTTCCAATTTTCTTGGTTCGCGTCATCAGTTAGCTACTGGCAAATGGAATATGATAATGTGATTCACGTAGATCGAGTTTATATATTCAAATAGCGCTCTTTCAAAATCATTTACAATGCGCTGTGTACTTTGAGTTTACATATAATTGATGTTCAACCAGATATAGAAAGGATATTTTCAAGGTGCTTCATTGATCTGATATGGCGCTTCACGTAATTTGAGTTTCATACAATTGATGTTCTATACTACGCAGAGTCTACTTTGAGTTTAGTCCCCATAAACTTATATACATGTGATGCTTGGTCTACTGCGTTGTGTGATTTGGGTCTTACATAATAAATCTGATAAAAGTGCCACAAATCCAGGGTTGGAAAAAAACATGTTTTTTTAAAAAAAAACAAAAAAAACTGTTTTTTATTGTTTAAAACATGTTTTTTTTATAAAAAACGTTTTTTTTTAGTAACAAGCAAAAAAAACGCTTTTTATTGTTTAAAACATGTTTTTTATAAATAAAAAAAAACGTTTTTTTAAAGAAAAATTAAAAAACAGCTTTTATCATTTAAAACGTGTTTCTTTTATAGAAAAAAAACGTTTATCTTAAATAAAAAACAAAAAAAAACTGTTTTTTATTGTTTAAAGCATGTTTTAATTGTTTAAAACATGTTTTTTATGAATTAAAAAACGTTTTTTAAAAATGTTTTAAAACAATGTTTTTTATTGAATAAAAAACATGTTTTAAAACATGTTTTAAAACAATGTTTTAAAACATTGTTTTAAAACATGCCAACACTGCACAAATCTGAGTGTTTCGGAAGTCTTGAATACGTTTAGTAAGCTAGCTACTTTTAGGTTCAGAAGTTTGATATGGCGCTTCACGTCGTTCGAGTTTATATACAAGTGATGCTTGGTCTACTGTGCGTCGTGTAATTTGAGTTTTCATATAAATATACGTTCTACGCTTATACATGAATCGCTTAACATATTATCATGTTTCTATGAATTAAACGTGCTTAGTCAAGTGCATGACTGGAGCCAATCTCCACACTTTTGCTTTGACTAGAAATATATTGTAAAGCGTTATAATTTTAGTATTTTGTGAATCGTAGTATGGCCTTCGTTATATAATAATTAGGGTCTAGTAGAGCACGTATAGAGCAAAGAAGCAGACATCGAGCAAAAAGGGTCTTATAATGCGTGATTACATCTGAGTTGTACAGAGCAATTTCAAGTGTGACAGACAGACGGACAGGATCATCCCATAAAACCTTTTGGTCTAAAAAAAAACAAAAACTTTTTGACCTCCTGAGGTCCTGAGGTCACATCTTCAGTCAAAGTGGTCAAGTGTTATACATTTTTGGAATCTCCATTCAATAAGCTTTCCAACGATATTTCACTTGTCGGTGTGTGACCGATGACCTTTGACCCGGTCACTCAAAATCAAACTCCTTTCCGCAAGTAGCGGCATGGTATAAAAATTATTATTAATTAGTAGTACTGTAACGTACACAATAGAATTCGAAAAAATGCATGCCTCTATGGAAAATTGTATATATGTACCTTTATATTATTTTTATATCAACAATGTTTGCGAATTGGGAACCCATCACGACCCACCTTTGACGATTTTTTTGGGTACCTTACACATGCGTAATGGACCCAACCAAGCGTGTTCAAGTATCAGGGTAGGGTCTAGTATAATGTACGATACATTTTTGGTCGGATCGCCAGGTTAGCCCAAATTCTAAAATTGTTGGTCTTAACCGGGAAGATTCTTTATTTAAGTACATATTTTAAATACTATTGCTCCTAAATTAATTTCCTTTTAAACGCAAGCCATGAATACTTAATTAGTCAAAGTAGCATGTACTGATTACTGATAATTCGACGAAAATCATTTAAGTTCTAGTTTAGGCGTTTCGGCGGTTTCTGGCGAAGCCACAAAGTATAGGCGGAAAAAATTAGCACTGCATATTTTGTTGCTATGAGTGTGATTTTTGGTTAAATTTTCAAGCAAATCGGTGATATGGTGCAGTCTGAGTTACAACATTTGAGAAAAACAAGCCCACAATAGGAAACTACATCGCGTATTTCTGACGCCTGATTTTATTTTACACAATGAAGTTTTACGCTTAAAATACAGGTGATTCGGTTTTACAAGGACTCTTTCATAAAAAAAATCGGTAGGTATTAGTATATTTTCCATTAAACCCTTGCTCCAGACCCTACCAAGCGCTGCTACGGCCCTGTTTGTTAGTAGTTAGGAGTGGAGGGAAACTGGAGTACAGAAAGAGTGGGGAGGAGTTGCGTAGTTCATTGTTACATGGTGACATGTCCTACTAGGCAACACAGCGTCATCATATATGAGATCTAAACCTCGGAGTACCCACATTATCTCACCAGATATTGACTACGCTGTTGTATTTTATTCATGAATAGGACTCTAACGATACCTATAGGAAAATACATCAACTAATAGGTGAAGAAGAAGTGTCATCAGCTCTTCGTAAGGTGGCTTCCAATGCATGTATTCATATATGCTAACAGTTTCAAAAAGAAGAGAGCGAAATCATATTTGCTCCAGAAACCTGTGAGTCTTGCAGAGGGTGGTATCACGTGTGATCCAAAAACCCTTTAAAGGTTAAGGCCGAGCCTCGAGCCTGGGATCAGTAATCAGTACTGAATACTGAAGGAGGAGCTAGATTTGGTAAACTGTATGGCATGCCGCAATGAATCGGGTGGGATTGAGTTTGAGTGATCTTTCTCTATACTTTATGTGACAAGCTGCCCGAAGAAGCAAAAGTGCACTGGAGACCTACTACTGTGCCATCCTATCTAGCTTCATCGCAAGGTGTCGGAGTTTTTACACCCAATAATGGGACCCCAGCAGCTCTTACCCAACACCCAACCAGCGCAGTGTGACGGTTTTTATTTTTGGTTATTATAAGAGTGAGTGAGGCCTGACATGCCCATTGACGAGGTACGGCTAGGCTACTTGGCTTGCAGGATTGAGTAGTCACTTGCGGAGGTTCTGCTTGGCCCGCCTCCACCTCTCCAATCCTCTTCCTAGCGGACCCACTTACCATACCACATTTAGAGTGCGGCATGGCAACGGTACACGCTTTGGAGAGCAAGGGGGCAAGTGTTGAGATTGTGCACATTAGAGTTACATCCGTAAGGATGGGTTTGGCTTTGGTGCACATTAGAGTTGGAACGAGTCTCCGTGAGTTTTGCTTGTGATGGCAAAGGAGAGTAGGCGTGAGGGACAGACGACGGTGAGTCTCTTACGTTATGTATTGGAGATAACAACTAACAACTGTCGGGGAGTGAAGCTGGGGAGTCGTCGGGGGCTCCGGGACGACAGGAGCTGCGGGTTGGTCGAGGTCAAGAGGTCTCGGTCCTGGTCTGGCTGGCAGAGAGGAAGAGCCGTGCACGTAGGCTGAGGCTGGGGAACAGAGTGAGTGGCCGAGAGCAAGAGAATGGAGAATGGCTGGCCTGGAGCCTGAATGTCTGGGCTAATCAGGGGTGATGGCCGGTCAGTCAGTCACGGACAGAAGTCCTCTGACTGATATGGAAATAGGAAGGAAGAGGGGAGAGGAAGGAGATAGCAGGGAGGTATGGTGATCTCCCTGACACAACTGAGCCTAGGGAAGTCAATTACCGATCGGTAATGAGTTTTCAGTAATCGGTAAATTCGGTAATTGAGCCGTCGGTAATCGGTAATTTTTACCGAAATTTAGAAAAAGTTTAAATAAGCCCAATTTACCCTTCAAAAAGTATTCCCAATTTTGTTTTTATGTTTGTGTACACTTATAGAGGTTAGTGGTTTGTATCGCTACATATTCAATAAAAAGTACCATAATTAATAATTATTTGCGAATTTACCAGAGGAACTAACGGAGTACGTTGATGGAGAATTTAACATTCTTACTGTATAAGGCTTTCCGGGTGAATCTTTAAATTATTTGTAAGTAAAACAAGTATATTTCACTGTTCCTGGTTCTGATTTTGGAAATGACTTCGTAAAAAGCAAACAAGATCTACTCTCGATGCTACCTACTATAAAATACCATGACGTCATGATATGCAAATGGCATTGATTATCTGCCAGGCAAATTCCCTCCAACCATCTCCGTCTCAGTAATTTATGCAAAACACGATACCAATCACCCCTCATCTGCCTCTGCCTCATAAAAGAATTACACACACTTACACATCACTATAGTACGCATGTCACTAAACTATGCATGTCACTATAGTATTTGTCACTATACTATGCATGCCATCATATGCAAATGCCATAGATAAAATCACAGACACAATTCAAATAATCAATAAAACAATAATCAATAATGTCACATACCCCATGTACCTACTAACTTATGTGTATTCGGCTCCTAAAAAATTGTAATTGTAAATTAAGGCGAAGCTCCACGCCGATTTTTCCTAAATTAAAAGTACTTTGCCTATTGATAATTTTAGGCATTCCATCTAGTAGCACTAGAGTACCCAGCCGCCGCGGTCCATCAGCACGCTCCACACATACAACACAACTAGATATATACAATTTTTACACGGTTTTAGCATATCCAACATGCAATAATTTTAGGAATCTAATTTAATCAAGGATTATTGAATTAATTGTTATAATCTCGCCTAACCTTTCAAAATAATTGCAAAGTTTCTACTTTTTACTTTGTCGGCCGAAGGCTCTGCCGAAGGCTCTGCCGAAGGCTCTGCCGAATTTTTGAAGAATTAGAGATTTAGAATCTACGAACTTCGGGCTACTCCTCAGTCAACACAATTAATTCAATTCTCTAAATTCAGTTCCCAAACTTTAGAAGTCAGCTAGAATTAAGCCGTCTAGCCATTAGTCCTCAGCAGCAAGGTGGTGATGCGGAACCAAATCCCGGAGCCGATCTGCTAACTGTCTAACAGTAGCAGCACACTAGCAAAGCATTCCATCCATCTCAAGAAGCCTTCGTGTTTATTCCTTTGTTTTTACTATTCTGTCAACGGTTTAGTACTAGACAACTGTTTGTTCACGCAGTGTTTCGTTACTGAGATTCTCTACTCCAATTTAGGTTTCGAAACTTGGTAGAGTCTAGCCTAATTTCTTTGTGATTTCTCCTAACATAGTTTCGAATATTAGCATATAAGTCGAACGCCGTACTAAGTGAATACTGAATTCTAACTAATACCGAGGTTTGCCGAA
>JAQFZY010000882.1:0-20376 GCA_034696285.1 Hypogastrura burkilli
TTTTTTGGAAATCTACTGTGTCCTAGACTCTAGTCAGAGCCGAGCCTAAGCGAGTCTACTGGTCTGAATACTCAAAGCTGTATCCTTATAATTATCGATAAAACAATTTTACACCCAATGAAAAAAATCACGTACCTACCCTACTAGTGCAGCAGACCAAGTTCATGAGTGATGAGCGAATTCATTAAAGTAATAGCACCTTTCAAAACCTTGCGTGCTAAGGATTCTGCAGTAAAAGGAATAGTTTACTCTTAATGACAAGTTAAGTAAAGTAAACAGAGACGCTTTACAATAAACGTGGACTACTTTTAACTCTGGGAAAAATCAAAATGCAGAAAATAAGACAGTCTTTAGACCTGTAAGTTTCAAGTTTTGGTTTTGATTATGGACTCGCCCCCGACCGACCGACCTTATGAATTTCCAAGTAGCTTTAAAAGGAAATGTATTGTAATGTAAAGGAAGCGAGCCGCTTACATGAGATTCTTTCACTCAGAGTCTTGGGAAGTAGAACGGAGATGGAGTGCTTGTGAAGCTCTTGACGAGACCTTGAGTCGGGAGTTGGGAAAGGCGTCTTTAGGTGATCGTAATCGTTACGCTGGGCGCCTCAAGAATTTAGAAGCCAGTATCAACTCCATAGACACTTTGCTGCCGCAACTCCGGAAATACGCCAAGGTTAAGTACTATATCTGTCAGTGTTTAAATTTACTTCGCATCTTCTTGTTCCGAACTCCAAAACATGTTAGATCAGTAAGTAATACATAGTAATGCTGGAACAATCTTTCAATATACATGTAAATATCCTTCCAGGAATGTCAGCGAAAAATAGACAAATCTCAGTGTGCATATTTGAAACACCAAGAATCCATGAACATTAATTCAGAGGCTGTGAATTATCTGCAACATGAGCTAGAGTGCCTGAGAAAGGTCCGGAAGGATATGCTCAGACGCCTTGACCTTTTCAAAGGATCTGAGGAGTACTTGGCGGCAGTTGTGAAGATTAGCGAAGGGCAGTTCTCAAGCACTAAGGATGTCATTAAAGGGTTTTCAGTGCTAGCGGAGGAGAGAAAACAGTCCTTTGGTAGTATTGATGAAATGAACTCACTTATCCAAGATCGACAACGGAAGCTCGACGCTTTGGCTCAGGTGTGAACATGAATGTGAAGTATTGGTAATTGGGTTTTTATGTACATCGGTGAATATATTTTGTACACACAAAGACACAAATGCTATGCATTTACTCCATATTGTATTAGATACACTTTATAAGGTGCTAAAAGTTATACATATCCTCTTACTTCAGACGGAAGGGATTACGCAGCTGGAAATGATGAATTACTTAAGGGCAGCTGAAGTTAAGAAGGCTGAATTAGAAACGAGGGTTCAGTTTCTTCAACAACGACTTTCAAGTGAGCAGCAAATGATTGTGGACACGTTCGTAACTACTGGGAAACTCGAGTTGGCCATGCAGAATCTCTACACAAACGTTTGTCAACGGCTTAATCCTAAGCTCTACGTAAGTTTAAAATTAATGACTTAGTAGCTAGTAGGTAGTAACTGTGTGCCTAATGAGTGTCCTGCTTTTGATCCATGATTCAGACGGAGGGAATCAGCGCTTTCGGACGGGTAACATTTATTACCATCGCTTTGCGTGAGATCGGGCGGCTAAGAGAAGACGTGCATCGCGTTCTAACGCCCAGGTCCCACGTTGCTATCATATCGAATAGTCCCAGTCAAGAAAGTCAGAATAAATTGGAGAAAAGGAGGAAATGCGCCAGAAAATTGTCTCAGACACTTTAAAGGGTAAAATAAAATCCCAAATCACTTCACAAACTGTTTATCGCAGCAACCTTTTCACTTCCTATAGTAATATAAAGACATAGTCCCTGACTACATAGTAAATGTTTACCCTAACTACATATTAAATTGTTAATGATACGAGAAAACTGAGTAGTACAATAAAAAATGTTTTCTCCTTGGCTTATAATTACAACAACGTATCGTCCGTATATACTGCGAACCGAAGTTCACTCATTACACCAACCACCCGGACGGGCATTATAGCGGCTAGATTGAAATCTGAGGATTTGTATTGTGCTCCGATTGATTCGAGTGCCGATGCTGATAAACCCAAATACAAACTCATTTTGACCTGCCAAGTCTGAAGGTCAATTATTGGTTGAGTTGGCAGTTGGGTTAGTAGGTAGTAATCGATTACAGAAAACAGCAGAGTCCTCAAAGATCATTCCCGGAGCCGGAGTTAGTAAATTATTGGGACCATATTTGGTCGTCCTAACTTGAAAGGAATCAAGTTGATCATGCTGCGAAGCACAAAGTCGTCCCTTCGCCTTTTGTTCAGATCCAGCGTCTATCAGAATTGGAATAACTATACCACAGATGCAAGAACCTTGGACGGAGTTGACCAGTTTGGTGAGGAGTACCAAAGTTTGCCAAAAAGCTCCCTGCCATCTTACTACTTTCAAAAGTCCCTTCCAAGTCTAGCTGTTCCGAAGCTTGAGCTAACTGTCCAGCGATACTTGGACTCTGTCCAATGCATTATAAGCCCGGATGAATTTATGGCGACTCAGAACCTAGTCAAGGAATTTCAAGCGGAGTCAGGGCTTAGTAAGGGCTTATAATTAAAGGCAGCATTTTTATTTCAATTCAGTTGAGTCTTCTATGTATGTATAACTTCCAGGAATAAACCCTGTGTGTTCTTTCCATGTTTCAGAGCTTCATCAAGAATTGGTTGAGATGGTCAAGTTATTAAAGGGAACGAGTTATATTTCTGCCCCATGGTTTGAGATGTACTTGCGCGACCGGCAACCACTGCCAATTAATTACAACCCTGCCTTGGTATTTGTTGAGGACCCTGTTATTGACCAGCTTCAAAAGAATAAACGCCAACTGGTTAGAACCACTAACCTCCTCGTCTCATCTCTAAGGTTAATTCAGATTATTTTGGACAATGAACTGACAATTCCCGGCTCCCTAACGTAATTGTCCTTCCTATGATATATTTTAGATTCCTAAGGTCCTTAGTTAATGAAACACTGGGTCCTGAGGTATATCATTTAAACCCTCGAAAAAGTGATACGGATATGTACCGGACTGTAATGAAGCTTTTACCCACTGCCTTTGCGACTTATGGATCCTACTTATTTAAGGTTGCAGTTTCACTCAAATGAGTATGACTGAGATTCCGCTTTCTTTAATAGTAATGGTGTATCCATACTTTAGGCTTTTCCTTTAGATATGTCTCAGTACCATAACCTTTTTCGGTCAACTCGGATTCCTCATCAACGAATTGATAAACTGAGAAAGGGAGATGACAACGTGTGTCATATTGTCGTCATGCGGCGGGGTCATTTTTACAGTTTCCCGGTGCTTGAATCGGATGGTAGGCAGCGATAATCTAACTTGAATTCATATAATCTGTGATTTTGCGTTTGTACCTGACTACAATTGATTTGTGATTTTTTTTTAACAGGAAGGATCCTACCCGTTAGTGAATTGATGGGGAACTTGGATTTCATATTAAACGATCAGGTTGAGCCGGAGGCTAATCCACTGGGTGTGATGACATCTCAAGAGCGGAATACGTGGGCTGAGACTCGAGAACATCTAGTTAGTTCTAGTGTAAGGAATCAGAAGTCATTCGAGGAGATTGACACGGCACTCTTCGTACTCTGCTTGGATGAAGTCGAGCTTGGTACAGACCCCGTGGGTATTACGAAGAGCTTCCTTCATTCAGATGGAACAAACAGGTTTGGGCCTTGTTATAAGTACTCAGTTTCCTTCATGTATTTCAATATGTTATGTTTGCGTATTATGTATTGATTAAAGGTGGTTTGACAAATCATTTCAAATGATACTGAGCAAAGATGCTTGGGCAGGAATTACTTTCGAACATGCATGGGGAGATGGTGTGGCTGTTATGCGCTTCTTCAACGAGATCCACGGTGACGCAAAGAAACATCAATGGTCAAACACTCTTGAGCCAAAACGACCATTGATAGCACCCATAAGGTTATGTAAGTACATAAACAAAATATTAAATTATAAACGGGCATTTACTCGTTATAATATGTAACCAGTCCATGCTTAATATTTTGTTCATGCAGTCTTCGATCTTGACGCAAAGACTAAGGAAGAAATTCAGGGAGCAACGAAAAGACTTCAGGCACACGGGGAAAGTCTTCAAATCCATCCGTTCATTTTTGAAAAGTATGGGAAGAGTGAGTGCAAGAAATGGGGAATTAGTCCGGACTCCATTATGCAGCTTGGGTTTCAAGTATATAACGCATTTACATATCTCAAAATATACGTCTTGGTTAATTCTTTATTCGAATTGGTTTTAAATTATTCTAGATTGCTTACCACCGTATGTATCAAGAAACACCCGCTACCTATGAGTCATGTAGCACGGCAGCGTTCAAACATGGCCGGACTGAAGCTATTCGACCAGCCACTCTTCTCACGAAGGTAGTACTCATTAGTCTTCTTGATTTATAATAAGTATGCCTAAATCAGATTGTAACGACACGTCGTACCAAATATATTATAACCAAGGAAATAAGTCAGGCGTTGTCGAGGAAGGATTGGGCTGAAAAGAAAAGCGAGCTGAAGAATTTGATTCTGAAGTGTTCGGAAAGGCACAATCAGCTAGTTAAAGAAGCAGCAATGGGTAGGTGCACTTGAAACGACATAATTTTATTAGGTATCCATGAGCTGGATTATTTTTATTCAGCCTGATTATTGTAATTATTTTTTTCTTTATACTCTAGGTCAAGGGTTTGATCGACATTTATTCGCGCTGAAAACTCTTGCTAAGAAAAAGGGAGAGGAGGTTCCGTCCTTATTCAAAGATGCGGCATTTGCAAAGTTGAATCATAACATTATCTCAACTTCAACTTTGGCCAGTCCGGCTGTTAGAATTGGAGCCTTTGGACCCGTGGTTCAAGACGGATATGGTTTGGGATATCAGATATGGGAAGGTGGACTCGGATGTGTGACTGCCACTTATAAAGGAGGAAGAGACGGAAGTGGGTTTGTGGATACCTGTCACTCAGTTTTTACGGATATTCAGACAATTATGGACTCGTGAGTTGGTGTTGTCAAAGTGGAAGTATTTGATGATGAACAGCATTATTGTGACATGTCTCTCTGCTATGTATTTAGAAGCATATAGGAATGTTACTCTGTAAAACAGAATACGTTAACAATCCTGTTTAGGGATGAATTGCAGAACGCGATATAGATTATTTTGAGGAAGCTGCTCCAGGCATAAGGTGTGGGTATACCAAATACTAGTGTGGTATGTGTGATAAGTAGCGTGAGTAGTAAGTCGGAGTTTGATAATAAAAAAAACGCATAAGAAAGCTTATGCGCCGTGATTCTGAATTCTGA
The DNA here is from genome assembly GCA_034696285.1 of Hypogastrura burkilli. Taxonomy (NCBI): domain Eukaryota; kingdom Metazoa; phylum Arthropoda; class Collembola; order Poduromorpha; family Hypogastruridae; genus Hypogastrura; species Hypogastrura burkilli. Next base: position 5,407 of record JAQFZY010000882.1, read on the forward strand.
TTCTAGAAATGAATGGCCAATGAGGTATGCCATAAATACGACTATATACTTATACTTAAACTTAGAGATACTTAAAGAACTTACATTTAGTGTAAAGTCTAAATAACGTACTCTAAATCATTACGTAACGGAATGGGAATAATCCATAGTTGTTACAATAGTACATAGATAATTAATTGAAAAAGCAGGCAATTTAGAATTGAATTACCCTGAACATGAAAGTGACAAGAGTTAAGTTAGAACTGTTAGACCGGATCGTCTATCTTTCTCTTCTTCTGTGTTGGTCTATCAAATACTTGCCTTACTCCAGCTGCTTGAGTGGAATGAAACTTCAGGTTTTGAGTAGAATCTGAAACCCATGGGGACTCGAAATTAGTTGTGTCTTGGTCCACAAGATGAGTGTATTTAGTCCTTCCACTCCTTCCAAAGTTCTTAACTTGCATAACTTTGGGCAAAATAGTCTTGTCAAAATGGTCTTCCAATGTTGGGATGGAGTTGTCCCGTTTGAAAACATCTTCCTCCTTATCCTATTTAACAAGCAGTCAGATTGTACATTAACGATTCGACGAACGTGGAATATCTCCTTCCCGTCAAAGAGCGGACTTACCAAGTAAAACACTCCTCTGTGATAATACTTCTGGAGAAACTTATACTTCCCTTTCAGTGCCTTGTTGAGAATCAGTTTGGGCTTTGATTTCATTTCCAGCCGCCGCTCTTCCTCCGTTAAACCGTGAATTCTTTCCAACTCATGTCTCTCCTTTTCAATCCTAAAACATTAACAATTTAGCACATTAGGAAGTAGTAAGTAGGTAATAGGTATTGATTCAATTGTTGATAGGCAGTAACTTTAACTTACGCTTCTCGCTCGTCATGATCTCGTTTAATACGATTCAGCTCTCGTAGCTTCCATGTTTCATATTCAGCCTCCTCATTCTCATCGTCTGTGTTAACATCAGTTAGTTTTGGGACGTTGGCCATAGCATCCACGTCCTCTTCTTTTACTCCTCCAGCTTTATCTCGAAGAATCTCGCCCTCCACAAGCTTCAAGGTCTCCTTCCGTTTCTCCTCCGCTTTCTTTTTAGTGTCTTCTTCTAAGCGTTTCTCTTCCAACACCTCGACTGGCTTAATTGTCACTCTCTGGACTTTCTTCACAAATACGGGTTTTAGTCTCGGTCTGGCTTCTTCTTCAGAATCTAGGAATTGAGGAACAGCATTTTACAAATTACACGGACTAGTAACTAAAACGGCTCATATTTATTAATGAGAGTTTGTAAACACATGAAAGCTCTTCCATCACCATACCCGTATACTCCTCATATTCCGACTCGCTATCCTCGCTTTCAGACTCCTTTTCTTCTTCCTTTGTGAGAACTTCCTCCTCAACCGCTTTTTCCAGCGCTTTCTGACGAAGAAGGGTCCTACGGCGCTCAATATCAGCATCCTCTTCCAACTCGGCTTCAGAGTCCGAGTCAGTGTCATAGTGCCTTCCAGGCCGCTCTTCCTCACTCTCACTCCCTTCGTCTAATATCTCTGGCTGTTCCACCCTGTTTAATAAAATGGAAGCAATGACTCGGAATATATTGTGTGTTGATAAATTAGTGAGCCCAGCACATAATATTTATGACTAACCGTCGTTGCCTCTCTTGAACGGTTTTTTGAAGACGACGCAATCGAGGATCCATCCTTTCAAGCTCCGACAATTCCGTCGGTTGTTCCTACAATATTATTTTTAAATAAGCCTTGTTTTTATTAGCTTGGTATATTACTACTAATTGACCTACAAACTACAGACTAGTTTTAGGGTCAGGCCTATGGCACGTGTAGTCAATGAGATGCTTGGAAGATGTCGTTGCTGATTCCGCATTACCACGACATGTCACTTTCTGGCTAGGAAGGCAGGCTTAAAGCTTAAGATTGCCCATAGAGTCTAGGCAGCAGGTTTGAATTATACTGGGTAGCTATTTTGATACGTAAAGTTCACTTCCAATTCCTATGTAACGGCTCCATACGCAATGGTTAGCCGGTCAAGTTTCATGCTTAAATCTAAAAATAATGATATAAATTTAGAGGGTGAAACCTCAGTATCACTGGCATCCTGTTCTTGTTTGAGTCTGGAAGGGACGATGAATTCCTCCTCTTCACTCTCTTCGTCACTTGAACTGCGAGGGGCGTAGTCAGGTCGTTTTCCAGAAATATATCGGTGAACTTTCACCTTCTGCATAGAAACTTGTCCTACACAACAACATAAGACACAAAACGGCCCGTTGAACTTCATCTATTTATTAGGTGAAATTAATAATTCTGATACTAGTATAATATGTATATTGTATTATTAAGTATATCATAAATGGACTCATTCTAAATGGTTTAATACAAAGGACTTTAGACATTACCCTTCTCATTCCGTATGGGAACGGCACCAGCCGTCGACTGGATTGGGGCCAGGGTATTGTCATTTCGTGACATGTTTGATGTTACCACCTCACGGAATTAGCGACCTACTGCAGGAATCTCCACGAACCATCAACAGTGATACACGGGTCCCTTTCCATAAGCAAGAAAAGAATCATTTGTCATTAGAATAAATCTAAATCAGAGAATCAGATATCAATCATCATAAGTATATTACAGCAACGAGACTTATTCACGTATCGTATGCACTGTTGACTGTATTTGACTTTGAATGAATAAACTTCAATTTTCCTATTCCCCCAGCCCAGAATTTCCTAGTAACGTATCCCAATTCGTTCCGAATTTGACACGCGCTCTTGCTGATTCGCTAAATAATATCGTAACATTCAGAACCTTTGCAGTAATAATCTAAATACAAATAGATGCATGATAACCACACCTAGCACCGATTAGAAGCAAACTGAACGCAGATTTATTGTTTAAAAAATGGCGCTTCTTTGAGGAGAGAGAAACAGGTTTCAACCAAACAGGCACGTACGCACGCACCCAACAGTGAGTACAGACCTCTACTCCAAAAAGTACAGACAGTAGTAGTGTGTGCAAGCTGGGAGCTTAACGTAAACTTACGATGGATGCTTTTCAATTTAAACAAAGCATCCTTATAATTTTAATATTACCTAGTCAATGAGATTTGAATAGAAAAGGTTCCGTTTATTACGACATTTAATTTATCCTTTTGATATGCAGGAGCAGTAACTATGTATATACAAGTGCAATAAACGCAAAACACCAACCGGATACCTACTATGTGTGTAGTTTACTTGTTTTTAACTATGCTACGCACAGTAGTGTGCCATGCAGCATCACATGGCCATAATTAGCCATAATCATAAAACTTACGCTTACGGTGGGTGGGAGTAGTTACCTAACTATTCATATTTGTTCTAATTTCTAATTAATAGTTTGACTATGAATATTAATTTGCTAAAGACGTTCCCTTAAGCTTAAGTTTCTAAGTTGGCACTGGTTAATTTGTGACTGGCTGTGGCTGTTATTAACTGGCATATACATACATAGAAAAGTAAAGCGTGGAAATCACACAAAATACAATCAAGCTCTGCGAAGAGTAGTTAAGCTCCATAAAACACAAACTGTTGGAGTCGGCGTCGCTGAAGTAAAGTTCTGACCCTAAATAAGCGGAAGTCACATCAGTAATCGGCGACACTTTAATAGACAAAAACAAAGGTGGTCCTTGATATCCGGGGGACAGGATGCAGGTATGCATGGAAATGTTATTAAAAATTATTGGATGCGTTTGAAGTACTACTAATAATATTAGGTAGGTAGGTACCTACTTTTAACATAAAATACCAAGGAAGAAGTAATTGAGTTGTAACAGTAGTATACGTAGGCTACTCGTATTCGTGTATTTTTTCCAGTCGTATTGCATTCTGTTGACCCGGTATCGGCTATATTCAGATATATTCTAATCTAGTGTTAACATTCCATGCCGCTATAATATGATTTAGCTAACAATGATAACGTTTCTTTGGATTTTATAAGATGGTGTGTAGCGTTTTATTTATAATGTACTACTACATGTAATTTGTACATGATTGTGTATGTTGGAATAGATTATGTAGGTTCTTTAGTGTTTATACACTTGAGCCACTAAATATTTGAATCGTAATGTGTTGTCATTGATCATAAACAATGTCATGCTCCCATAATAGGCTACATTAAGTAAAAGGGGCGTAGATGAACACGAAAGCGTAAAGAACAAGATCTTCATACCAAAATCAGAATATTACTGAGAAATACTATGTATGCCCAATTGTAACGCCTCAAACACTTTCACCACACTTTCAACTTCATACCACATACTACCTTTAAATAGATAACCTAATAAGTATTTGTGTCTACCACTTAGAGGTGTAGTATATTTAAAATTAGTTGCCGGTTGCATACATTTATTTATTTCAACATTCATACATCATCCATTCATTCGACACCAACCCTTAGGTGCTTGCTGACACCCTTAATCTTATTTTTATTTTGTACAACTACCTTTAGTACAATACGAGCAATAAACTCTGTCCTCTGTCCCATTTACTAGAAAGAACCTTAGTCTAATTTATACATACATATAAAATAAAGCCAACAAATCTACCGCACACAGTAGTCTATCACTACATAGGAATCTACTGTAATTTTGATAATAACGTTTGAGAAGGAGAATGATTCAAGTTTCCTATTTTTGCTCGTGGTTCTTTGATTAAATACGAGTATAACTCGTTTTTGAGAGTACGGTACCACCCAGTATTATAAATTAGTACTAGAAACAAAAATGTCGAAAAGTCGTAATTTCCATTCAGGCGCAATTAAGTGATAAGTGTTGGCACTTTCTATCCTAGATCGAGACTATTGTGTTCTAACACATCACATAGCACAGAACTTAGAAACTTGGACCCGGAACCTACTTTAGTTCATACGTCTAGACAGAAACGAATAATGCTCGTTCCAGTTATGGCACATGATTCATTCCTCAACGATTTGACTGGAAACATTTAAAGAGAAGTTAAGTCGATATAATATGGCAGGTCTATTGTAGCTTGTAAAAATACCCGCGCAAGATGTTAAGAGTTACAAGTACTGTGATACTCTTCAGCTTTTTTAATTGCCTGTAAATACTCGTCCATCTGAAACCCGAGTGAACGTATTTCATTAATCAAGTACTCGGCCCTCTTCTCGTGCTCGTTGTACTCCGTCTCCATGTCTATGCATTAAAAGCATGAGAATAAGTTAGAAATCAATGGGAAAGATATATCACATACATATTTAGTACAAGCCGGAAGGGTCTCCCACACTAATTACCTTTCAATTCCTGGTACTTCTCATTCACGTTGTTTGCAAGCCGATTGGCTCTGTTCTGGATCTCATCCTTCTCTTTGGCCCCTTCAAACCGCTTCAGCTTGTTCTCCAAGGACTTGGAAACCGTGGCGTACTCCTGCTTTAGTCTGACAGAGAACGTTTAAGATGACGCGAGAACGAGGAACATGTTTGCATCACAACCTTCTACTATCTCACGACTTACTTTTCAGCGTTGTCCTCTACAGCCGTAGCATTCTTGAAGGCAGAGTCCGACTCCTGCTTAGCCTGTGCTTTCTTCCTTTCATTTTGGAGGTTTTTCTTCTGCAGCTCTTGCAGTCTCCCCTTGAGTCCTTCGACGTCACGCTGAGCATCTGCAGCTTTATTGTTCGCATCCACGGTCTCGCTCCCAATCTATTTGAACAAACATTCGAGTCTCACCATCTCCGGAGCAAGGCATAAATACGAGAATGTAATGCACAGGAGCATCAGAAAGACCGTACTTGTTCCAAATCAATTTCCGCCGCAGTAATGTCCTCTCTGGCTTTTTTAATCGCATCCTCAGCATTCTGCTGGGCCTCTCCTGCTTCGTCTAGTTCCTGCCGCACTTGTATCGCTTCCTGAAGCACCTTACTTGCTCCGCTCCTGTAATTTCATTCCCATTGTGATGGTGGTGTGAGAGATGGGTCCGGGGAATTTCGGCAACAAAATTGGAATTCTGTTGCCAAAAATTCACCGAACCAAAAAATTGAGTAGGATTCATCAATTTACTAGTGAATGAATTGATCCTTACGCCGAAATGTTGGCCCGTCTCTTGAGACCTTCCGCAATTTGCAAGTCCCCCATAGTTGCACCCAGGATCTCCTCAATATTGTTAAGCCGGGCAATGCTCTGCCTTATCCCTTCAGCAAGGTTATCAATTTGCTCCGGCCGAAGCGTGATGTTTTGACTCAGTACCTAAAGAGAGAGAACTGGTTGATTCTGTCCTAAGTTTACGAGTAGCTATCTTTTCCCTCACTTCTCCGGCCAAGGTGTGAATGTCAACCGGGGTTGCGAGCGTGTGGTTCATAAACTCCAGGATTTCTCCCTCAAGAGCTTCCAGCGTTTTTTTGGCCATTTCCGTTCTGTTTTGCGTTTGCTCTGCCTCATCGAAGGCCATCTGGGCCAAGCGTTTTGCCTCCTCCACTTCTTTCTTGGTTTGGGTCACCTGCATACGATATTGTTTGACTTAGCAAGCACCTAGCGGAAGTACCTATTTGTGCTAAATTGGGGACTCACGGCTCGTAGAAGTTCTTCTGCCTTGGCATCTTTGCTCTTAAGTTCAGTATGAGCATCCTGAGCAAACTTGAGTGCCTGCTCCGCATTGGACACTGCGCCTTCACACGAGAGCCCACCGCACTTCCCACACCCAGCCCCACCACAGTGGGAATCGCAAGGAGAGCCCGCCTTGTCGCAAACAAGAGTATTCAGTTCCGGGAAGTTCCGGTCAATGTCGTTAAGCGTGCTCTCCATTTTTCCTAACGAGTCGGTCAAGTCTTCCAGCGTCTTGGCCTGCTGTTGTGAGATTTGTGAATGAAGAGTCTCAACTCGATGTCGCTGGGTTGCCGAGGCCCGGATCAACCTTTGGACATCCTCAGCCCTCCTTACAGCGTCATCCGACCGTCGTTTAGCCTCCCTTGTAAGGTTAAGAGCCCCTGAATCCCAAAATCCAAACCCGTCCATTGAAAAACCACAACTTTAAAGAGTTCTAAATACTAAGGGACTGAGACAAAGAAAATGCGATGACCTTCAACATTAGCCTCCTGCAAATTGATGGCCTTGTCCTTTAAAGTGTTGGCCGAGGATTGGAGAGACTCAACCTTTCGCTCCAGTTCTCCCAAAGAGACATTCGTGAGCTGAACTTGCTCCCAAACATTATCCAGCACTCCTCCAACTTCATCCAATGCGGCCGAAGTATTGGTAAAGTTAGCTCTGTGGACCAAAAAGGAACCTCATGCATTAGCCTTCCCCTACTATTAAGTTCCAAATGGAAGGGCCACCTACTTTCGGTCATCAATCATGCCCTGCAGCTCTTCCAGATCCAGACTACTCACACTGGAGCTCTTAAGGAGCCGCTTCACTTCGTCCACTCGGTTCTGCATTATGTCGAATTCTCTACTGTAGGCACCCTGGGTCCCTTGCTGCTTGATCTGGGACGCCGCATCCATGACCTTCGACGTCTTATCCTTGAGTCCGCTCACAATCCGATCCCAATTCTGGAAACATTCTCCGCAGGGAGAGCAGGACGGGGCATTCCCAATGTAGCCCCGGGCACACTCATCGCACTTGTTTCCTCCGATCCCAGGAACGCAGACACAGCTTCCGTTGGTTCGGTCACACTGCATCGTAGCCGACCCGCGTATGTTACACTCGCAGTCTAAAGTTAAGGATCCGATTCAAATTGTGTCCTTGGTTTAGAGATTCGCAGGTCTGACTTACGGTAGCATTCAAAGGCCGGGTCGCCCCATGAGTTCGTCTCGCACTGGTCGCACTTTCTGCCTCCGTACCCCTCTTTGCAAAGGCATTGGCCGTCGTACTAAGAAGAAGTGCCAGGTCAGGACTACTGTCATTTCATGGATCTTGTTCGAAAGAGCGTAATATTTTACAACATACCAAGTTACATTGTTTATTCCGCGCTCCAATGTCATCGCAGTCACAGGCTTCGCAGCCTTCCCCACTTGCAATCTTCCAGTGATTTTCCTTACATTGGTCACAACGGAGGCCAATAACGTTTGGAAGACAAGGGCATTGGCCGCTAAGGCGGTTGCACGACGTGACGTTAGCATCAGTTCCCAACAAGTCGCAGACACAGGCTGGAAAGCGGAAATGTTATTAAACTTGGTGGCCGCGTGTTATACAATGACAGTAGTTGTAACAATAACGAATTACAAAATGGCAAATAAGAAGTGGCCTTACATTGACACATTTGATGGATGGCATCGCCAAAGAAGCCGGCTGCACAATTCTCACAACTGAAACCTTCCGTATTGAATAAGCATTGAAGACACTGGCCCGTTCTTAGGTCACAGTTTCCTGGTTTGGATATATCAATGTTGTTGTTGCAAGAGCAAGAGCTGCACTGGCCGCCCGCACCCTCTGGGCTCCCGTAAAAGTTGTCCGCGCAAATGTCACACCTAGGGCCTGAGGGAAATGGTTAAGGGTGTGACAGGGATTAATTCCAGGCAGAACAGGCTCAGGAATATGGATTCGGTATAGAAACTAACCAGCATAGCCTTCTTCACATTCGCAAATCACGTCGCTGGTTATACGATCTAGGGCGCAGCGGGAAGCAAAGGAGTGACCGCTTTCCGAAGTTCCTGGGCAGGGACAGGGTCGGCAGGCAATATCAATCCCAATTCTGGGGTCTCCGTAATAACCTTCGTTGCACCTGTATACGGAAATCATGGCTGAGACTTGGTTCTGACACGGCGTTAGGCTACACTGGTCAACACTTGCCTGTCGCATGTACTTCCAGTCGTATAACTTCTGCATTCGACACAGCTCCCACTGGCCGAGTCACAGATGTCGGCGTGGCCATTGCAATTGCACTGCTTGCAGTTGGGGAAACTCCAGTAGCCTGGTTGACACTGGTCACACTGGAGGCCATACGTGTTGGGTCTGCAACGACACTGGCCGGATTGGGAGTCGCAGAAGTTGTCGAGTGACCCAATGGGGTTGCAGTCGCAAGCTGAAATGCAGACAGGCAACAGTGAGTATAGAGCATGGGCTAAGTGAGGTATTGTTTGTGAGAGGTGGACACTTACTGCGACATCCTTCGGGGCCGAATCCATAGGTCCCAGGAGCACAACGGTCGCATGCCCTCCCAACCACATTTGCCTTGCACACGCACTGCCCTCCAAGTGTGTCACATATTGCACTAGTAGAGCCCGTAGGATTGCAACCACACTCAAAGGCCCCGTCGAAAATATAGTATCCCACACTGTACAGCATCTTCTTGCACTCCTCCCGCTCCTCGTACTTGGAGGCACTCATGGCCGTTGATCCACAACGGTAGTGATCGTACTGTTGCTTCCGATACTCGTCCAGCTGGTCTCCATGGAAGAATGGGACGCCGTCCATTCTTGGGATCAGAACTATCTAGTTATCAGAAAGGAAGACTAGGAAATTATACCTCAGCCATAAGCCTTGTCCAGTCCTCAGAAACGGGCTGCTCACCGAGTCTATGAAGACCGAGGATGGGCCCCGATCAGCGGACTGAATTTCCAGCCGAATCTTGTAGGTCCTAGTCCCGTTCTCCAAACAGAGCGGCGGGTAGAGAATAGCCTCTCTTTGTTCTGAAATTGAGAGATGGAATGTAATGAGTGGAAATGGAGTGGAGGAGGAATCCGAATCTTTTACTTTACCGCTCCGAAGTAGGACGGACGTTGGAGCTGTCGAGGATATGCTATTAGCACAAGGTCCGTCGGGGTCAGGCAAGGCGTCCGGAACCACGAGCACGTTTGCGGTATTCCATCCCGCTTGCTGGAAATTAAGAGAGTGCCCTGAGCATAAACTACATTTGAAAACTAGGTTGTGGCGTGATGTGTGGAGAGGTAATGAAGCAGTACCTGCGGTTCATACCGAATCACCAAGTCGTATTCCATGCTCGTGACAATGTTTTCAATTTGGAATTCCAAGTAGGAGTCATCAAAGGACCGAACGAAGCCGACTCCCGTCCAAGTGGGCTGCCTTTCGTCACGATAAGGCTCACGGACAATTACTTGACAGTTCTATCGAGTAACAGCCGAAGGGATTAGGTGGCGTCATATTCCACTCGCTTTACAGTTCATATCATAATAGGCTGCATACTAATACAAGGGTAGAAGATACCGTATTCAGCCACCGTATAAGTACATCCGAAGAAGAGCTACTCAATTTCAATTATATACAAGTAAGAATTTCGTGAAGAGAGTAAAGAAAGTTTGAACCGCAACCAATAAAAATACCCCTTCGCTACTGATCCATCACCGATCTACGTCAATAAGTGCATAGGTTGGTAGAGGTACTTAAAAAAGCCAAATTTATGACCTTACGCTTTTAACACTATCACTCGTCTCGTTCTGCCAACTGCATCTCTATGCACAATAATATCAATTTATTGTGAATTAGAACGCAAATATTCCAGGGCTCTTCTAAACATGATTAGGTCGTAGTCCTTATACACTTGGGCAAGAGTAATTAATATCTGGATCCTTCTAGGAAATAGGGCACTGAAATCCATGAGTAAACTTACCGGACTATTTTTGCCCAGCTCCGCCTCGTACATTAAATTGTCCAAATTTGCAGCAAAGTAGCCTTGTTCTGGAGTGCTGCAGTTCCGTCCAGTTACATGCGGCCGGCATCTACGTAGTGAAAGGCCCAATTACAGTAACTGGTACTTGCCACACACCGATAATGGTTTATTATAGAGTAACTCAGAATCAAGCCTACCTGCACTGTCCTGTGTATACGTCACAACTATTGTCGTAAGCCCCGCCCACGTCACATTCGCAAGGCTTACAGCCATCCCTGTCTTCCGACAAACCCCAATACTCTGGCAGGCACTGATTACAGTCTCTCCCGGTCACGTAGCGCTTGCAAGTGCACTCTCCACTAAACATGTCACATCCCTGATTCCCAACCGTTCCCAGCAGGTTACATGTGCAAGCTATTTACAGAGTTACAAATGTCCCGTAATATTAGAGCTCCTGATCCTGGCCTTTGAAAACGGAATCCTGAACTTACGCTTGCATCCCTCCGGGCTCTGCTCATTGAGGTCCCAGTAGCCAACAGTGCAATGGTCACATCTTTGCCCGGCTGCAAAGCGCTTGCAATGACAGCGCCCAGCCACCGTGTTTTCCTCTGTCTCTGTCTCCGAGTCGCAGAGCCCGTTATCCAGTGACCCACGAGGATCGCAATCGCATCCTATACAAATGTTCAAGACCATGTGATAAATATGCTGGAAGACTTGTCAAAAGTTGGTCTGATTGTGAAGGCGGAGAAGAAGTATACGCACTCTGACAGGCATCCGGAGCCGAAATGTCTCGATCGGGATGATGATAAAAGAAGAGTTTGCAGCGGTTGCACTTGTGGCCCATCGTGTTATCCTGACAGTTGTCACAGACCCCGCCACTAACGTTACCTGAGTCCCCATATACTGCATTGTCAAAGTGACAACTGGTCGCGTGATTGTTGCAGTTGCATCCTGTAATTAAGTAGGCACTGCTGTAGTCAGTCACTATACTGCTATACTGCTGTAGTCAGTCAGTTACAGTCACAGTCAGACTGTAACATTTGGCTTTATGACACAAACCGTATTCTAAAGAACATACGTTTACAAGCATTGCTCTGCTTTCCAAAGGCAGGCTTCCAGGGAAGGTCAAAATGGAAGTCCTCACACTGCTCACAATTGAGGCCCTTCGTGTTATGTGTGCACTCACAACGTCCGTGTACCATGTCAGGCCTCGGGTCAACGTTGACGTATGGGTTTTCGGCGGTCGGGAGGCCGGGCAGGCATCTCGAGGCGTGTCCATAACAGGAGCATGAACCCCTCACCACCATTTCATAAATTGCATAGTAGTATTTTTCCTAATTCAATTTCGAACTTATTAGCAAGCATTAGGTGAGACATATAGGGACAGGAATTCTTACCTGAATCTCTTGCCTTTTGTCAAGCAAGTCATCTCCCAACGTGTGTAGTTTGGTAAAGTTAATCCTCAAATTCGTCATTTTGAGGAGATTCTGAACCTCGAGTGCATATGGATCCGGAATGTCGATCCCCTTTGGCAAAACCCTGAAAATAACCTGGGATGGGTGGGATAGAAGGAAAGAGTTGAGTCCATCATCTTAAGAGAAGGATTTGGGATGGAATTGGAATGACATGCAAAGATTATGAAACAATAGGAGGTGTAGTCTACCTCGCCTTCGGTGGAAGGAGAGACCAGAGAATACCTTGACTCGTCATCGCAAATTACATCACTTATTGACTTGAATGGCCCGACGGGAACACCAGGAAATGAGGCACGACAATCATAGGCAAAGTATCGGTAAACCTTTTAAGGAATTAACATGCATAGTAAGTACAGGACTCTGCTTTCATTAACATTACACTGTGTAGTAACTACTGGATCCTGCTTGCGTTAACATTACATAGTAACTACCGGATCCTGCTTGCATTAACATTACATAGTAACTACCGGATCCTGCTTGCATTAACATTATATAGTAACTACCGGATCCTGCTTGCATTAACATTACATAGTAACTAACTACTGGACTCTGCTTGCAGGAAAGCCTCCCATCTCAATAACACCGATCATATAGGCTCACACTTTCTTTCATAAATAAACCATCTTAAGATAGGAATAAGTAAGTGCGGCATATTCTGAGTTTCTAATGACTTTTGCGAAAGCCACCTTTTAATCTCGACAAGGTTGACACTTTAGTAAAGTTTGACCTTTGTTAACCATTTCCGGCCTCTACGGAGGTCATATGTCAGAACCAACGTTACCACCGTATTATGCATGATTCAAGCTCTCAATAGACACGTTGCTCAAGTTTGATCTTTTCTGACCTCTTGTTAGGGAGGTCATAGGTCAAAACCAAGGTCACTAACATAGTCTGTGTGATAATAGCTTTCAATTGACAAATTACTCCATTTTTACCTTCGTTGACCTCTATTTATGGAAGTCATAGGTCAAAATCAAAGTAACTACCGTAGGTAGTCTGTGTGATATTAGCTTTCAATAGACACATTACTAAGCTTTGACCTTTGTTGACCTCTAGGGGTTACTACAAAGGTCGCAGGTCAGAACCAAGGTCACCACTGTAATACCTGTGGCCATACCTTTCGATAGATACCTTACTTGATACTTTTTGGTTCAAATTAGTTATTGACCCTTTATGTAAACCTATCTTAGAGGTCACAATGGTCAACTATCTTTAGTGAAAAGCCCTACCTCTTAATTCCAAACCGTCTATGAGTTATGCTGCGTAATGACGGAACGACGGACAGAGGGATGGAGTGTAGCATAAAGTACACCGTGTGGTGCACTTAAAAAGTGTCTGGGTCTTTAGTGAGGATTTTTAATGGGGGAAGTACCTTCCATGTTTTTCCGAAATCGAAGGATCTCTCAATGAGCATAGCTGCGGGCCTGAAAGTCTTGAAAGTGATCATCATGTGTGTAAAATGGAACTCAGCCTCCATGTCCAGCTGAATTGAAACATTTTCGACCCCATTTTCGGACTGCCACCAGGACCGGCGATTATTGGTCCTATACCAAATGGAGGAATGGGCAGTTATACATTTTTTCTTGGATGATCGAAAGAATGATTTAATGGCCTGTTTATTATTAGGACTAGTCAGAAGTTCATAGAAAGCAAGTAGGATCCCGATAACCCTTGAAACTTGAAAGGCCTTTGCACCCATTCCAGTCTTCGAATGAATGGAGGCCCAACTCACCCAGGGTAGAATCTGTGTAATATGTTGTCTATTCTGTGACTGAGGCCTGGGTTCGTCACATGCCGCTCTCTCGAGTCGCACCGGAAACATTTCTTCTTATCTTCTAAGTGGGAAACGATGCAGTACCGTTCCTAATTCAGTATACCCTCCATTAATACCCAAAAATATTCCCAAAAGTCCAGGCCATGTTTCCTTGACAAACCTCTCCTCGGAGTCCGCAGGTGGAAGTTGCGGTTAGGTTGCCCTCTCTGCCGATGAGGAGGTTACCCGTGGCCGGGTAGCAGGATCGTTGGTCACAGGGATGAGGCCTCGTCGGCACGTAGGGCCCTACATCCACCCAATAGACCCCGTCTTAGCCTCTCACATTCATACTACATAATTGGTCTAATTATGACCTGTCCTGCTAACGTTTCTACCAAATCATGTTCGAATTAGTTTATCAAAAGCCCGTGGGACTTCAGGCGGTTAGAATTACACGCAGGTACCCTCTGTATTATCATTGTCCCTGTCAACAATCAGCTTTTCTCCATAAATCACAACGGCACGAGCATTTCATACGCGCCCAGCCCTGTGCAAGTAATCCTGATTACATGGCAGTTTAAAGTATTTCGAAACGGGTTGGATGGGGTATTGGCTGGATTATTAATTTTGGAAAAACGAAGCTTTTCCCGGAACAATTATAGGCTCTAACGGAATAAATATTTATTCTTTTGTGGTTTGTGGTACAAGCCTAACCCAAACCCAAGCTAGATAAATATTTGCGATACCTATGTAGTTCTAAATCAAGGAAATTCAGGCCTAGGATACTGGGTATTTATGAAAAGTCTCTAAGATTTCTAAGCCGCGATTATTAGCCCTTGCTAACTTAGGAACTACCTACATGCTACATAGGAAGTTGTTCGGGACAGGAAGGTGGACGAACTTCTTCAGAGCCTCCTCCTGAGCTTCCTAATAAAGAAGAGGGCCAGGTTTGATGCGGAATATTGAAAATTGGGAAGGGATCCGAAGACATGTTTCCAAATCCTAGTTTCGGCCCCTCCCAAACCATTTGAAATGAGATAGAGGCTAAAAGATGTTAGTGATGAGTGGTCTTCTGTTTGGACTGACATACCTCTGTCTCTGTCCCTTGTTCTATTGTCAAAGAGACGGTTGGTATAGTGCGTGAGTGGATGGATGGTGTCCGGCGGGGCTCGTCCTTCCCCGCCGAAGAA
>JAQFZY010000883.1:0-20356 GCA_034696285.1 Hypogastrura burkilli
AGATTGAAATAGAAAGTTAGTACTTCGAGACAAAGCTACCTCAGTATAAGAGTTAGGGATTACCTGATGATACATTACCTATTTTATTGTAAAGAAGGCTCAGAGATGAATAGTGCCATAAAGAGATTACTAACCCTGTCTAGGCTGGCTACAAAGTTGGAAGAGGAATCAAGAAGATTCGTATGATTAATAGAAGAATTTGCTTTTATTCACATCCCAACTTAAGCAAGTCCTACGACTCAGTTATAGACAAGGAAGAGAGGAAAGAGTAACGGCATTACATAGACTCACAATTATCATCCAGACTTCCTCATCAATCCAGCATTTACATATAATGAAATACTGTTACAGAATAATACAATCGGGTAGGACTTACTGATCTGGGCTCCCATCCGTATCACTGTCCTCCACTTGCTCCTTGCTCTTGCTCTTCTCGTAAATGAAAATAATGAGGAAAATAATAACGACTTCTACACAGATTGAGATGAAGGGGTACAGCGGCGCCATTTTCTCTGTATAAACACGTACAGCCTTGTTAACAGAATTATAGGTAGTTATGAAAGCATAAGCCTGGAGCCTGGACTGGGTCAAGAATCAGTCATCCGCATTCCGCATCGTAGTAGCTAGTAGCTACCTATACCAATGTTCGTCAATTCCTTTCACGCTTACCTTTCACTCTGAGTCGGATTTCGAATGTCGTAACAATCGACTCGGCAGAAAACGTCTTGCGACCTCCAGGACTTCCGGAATCCCATAACAAACACTGAAACCAGCCCTTGTCCGTTATATTCACTGGATTAATGATAATCTGAGTCCAATTTTCTGCCTCCCGGTACTCGTATCTGTCCTTAAGCACAGGAATCTGTAATAATTCCCCTTTCGCAAAATACTTGCCGCCTGCAAAACAGAATGCATGTCAATAAGTTGCTGAGCTTAGATTTTGGTAGGCGGATGGGTGGGGGATACTCAAGTGTTGTTCCTCACCTATTTTCCAGCCGACCTGAAACCGGAGTCCCGACACCGGACTATCCCCACCCGGCTCTCCTCCAGACGTCCGGGTGAGGTTGCAAAAGAGTGTGGCGGCGTCTCCTTCCAAGACAATTGTGCTGTTCGTTCCCTTGTCGAATTTCCGGGTGATTTTGAGAGTTTCTAATGGTAAATTAGAAATTTTATCAAAAGAGACACGGGACGCGGAGAGGAAAGAAGTTTTGCTAGAATATTCTATTATTTCAAATCGTTAAATAAGCTAGGCACTAGACCTGTACACATGCAGTATGCAACAAAGAACGAAATAATTTTGGCGTCTTCGCCTTGTGCAAAAACCGTTGGATAGGTTAGATGTATATATTACTAGCAGTGCGTTAAACATAAACACCTGACACATGCAAAGCTGAAAGCATGGTCATAATATTTGAAAAGAAAACAGAACACTGAAGAGTAGGCTTAGAGTGGGATTAGAAGTTAGTTGTTAGTTTGTACCCTTGTTTTCCCCCAAGATCTCAAGATCTTTCCAGTAGATCCCTTCGTGCTTTGGGGGTGGCTTGACCCAGCCGCCGTGACCCGCTGATCGCTTTGCTCTGGAACCCGCCTTTGATTTTCCAGCTACTGCCCAGGTTAGAATTGGAGGACACACAATGAACACGTTTTTCACATAAGCAACCCACGCCTGCTGGAGTGGAGGACAATAACGAAACTCTCCACGCCTTTACTTGCAATGTTAACAAATCCCAAATGCACAAAGTGCTTTATACTCGAGGCACTGTTCCTTGTCACACAGTTGATCGTAAAGATCAAATACTATGAACAAGGCTGAACCCTTCCATATTCTCCAAGAAAGCAGTTATTACGGTGAAATATTAGTTAGCCCTAAAGTTTAGTAAACTGGAAAGCTGAACCAGACTTATTGTACTTACTATAATATTGCGCCCCCATTTAAGCTCCACAATTCACAATTGCCCCTTCAATTTGTAATTACATACCTCGCAAGGAAATGAGATCATTTTTGGCTTTCTCAATAGAATTTGGATCATCTGGGATCGGGATTCCGCATCCATACCGTCCGAAATCCTCGGCCCGCACATAAGTGATGTTGAGTGTCAGAATTTTGGTTTTGTTCTCAAACTTCTGTGTGACGTAACAACTGGATTTTGTCTTATCCGGAACTGCTTCATTCCGTTTCTTGCAGACATCCTCCATGTTTCTCCACTTGGAAGTCGACCCATCCACACTCTCTTTTTGCCTGTTATAGAAACAGTACACAGTTGTAAGAAATTAACGCTAAGCCAATACACGTTTTTTTAAACATTGCTAACTGACCTAACTCAGAATTACTCAAACTTACCAAATCACACCTTCATGAACATCCGCTTTACTTTCACACCTAATTTCTAGATTCTTCCCAATATCAATGATTAATTCTGAATAATTATCTCTTTGAGGATGAACAATTTTGGGTTGTTCGGCTATAAAAAAAAAAGAGAAAAGAGTGAGTTAATTACAACGTCCTTTGGGAGTCATCTGTAGCATTTCAAATTTCAACGTACAATGCCAAATATTTCAGGAGAAACGGAGAAAGCCATATTGCTGCGTCATTACGTCATTAGTCATTAGTGCAACAAAGAAGGCAGGTAAAACCTGATCTCTAGTAGGCACCTGGCCACCTATTTTATTATTGTATTTTCGTGCTGTAATTAGAGCGGACGCTACTACGGTACATATGCGATATAATCCAGCCGCTTTAATTATATTATTTGGCCACAGAGAAGTTGCTACACGAAAAAGCCAATTCACTCTAAACTAACCGTAAATGACTTTGATAGTTAGGCCATGATAAGGCTCGTCTCTCTGACATCCCGCCCCAATGCACGTGTATTCCCCAGAATGGTTCCGCCTGACATCCTTAACGTGGAGCTCAGTCCTCACATTCCCGCCTTCCGAGACTGGAGACTTAGCGCTGAAATGACTATTGTCGTAGTGAACGGGGTCACTCTTATTAAGCCGCCAGCCAAAGTTATGGAGCCGACTCAGATTACAGGTCAGGTTGAAGGAGGCCCCTTCAATGACCTTAATAACATTCCTTGTACTCTTGCTCCCAATTTGGAAGCCCTCGAATACAGGTGTACAACCTTGACCTTTAGGTTATCAAAAGCAGATTGTAAACTAATGGAATCATTCTAATAGCTGCTCCTACGAGCTATCGCGTCAGGGAGTACTTTGAAATCTGCCCTGCCGACTCCGACTCACCTTGAGACGTTGAAATAATTGAACCTAGAAGAACAAAAGTTAGCGAAAACACAAGGCCATGAGAAAGAGTGGTGGGAGTCCGACTCCGGAATCGATACTCCTGAGGTCTGACTGTTAATGGGAGACCGTCTCGACGGTCAAGGGCACCGTGGTCCTTCCTTGACATTATGCTGGGGGGAAGGGCTCGGACTTTTTCCAAGGGCCTTCCTCCGCTCTACACTCTGAACTGGAGCAGCCAGACGCACTTTCACCTCCCAGGCACACGACTTTCACCTTTCACTCCCTTGCAGCCTCCTTCCTAAGGATCAAGGCCTGGGCCATGGTTCTCCAGAATAGGACTATGAGGGCGCAAGCATGGCTGGACCTGGACTGGGGACTCCCAGGTCAATCCGCATTCAGTCACAAGAGTAACCCGGAGTCCAATGGCCCGCACCTTTCCACTCCGACTTTCACTGTGGACCTGGCGGAGTCCAAATAATTAAGATCGAGCCTAAGAGCGAGGCGGGTAGCCTGAACCTTCACTGGCCTCCTACTTCTATTTTTAAGGACGTAACCCTTTAATCCAGAATGTAGTACAAGTAGTGGGGGGTATAGGCAAATCAATACAATACGAGCTCAAACCATATCCCTCCAGCCCCAATACTATACGTTTATAGAGGAAGGAATGAATGTGAGGGAGGCCTACTATGCTCCTCACATTCAGGACTCCGAACCCAAGAACAAGAGAACCAACCAGACCAGGTCCAGACCCAGACAAATACAGGGATGAGCCTACAAAACCTACTCAAAGACCCGGGTCACTCCCATTTCCCATTCCAACATTTTTAGAACATGACACTCAACTATTTCCTCATCCAGATCCATATGTCCCATCATTTCAAGCGGCCTCCTATAAGGGGATCCAGCCTCATTAGCCTAATTACTCTTTTAAAGGGTCATCCAGGCTGATTCCCATGCTATTTTAGTTAAGGCTGAGCCCGTATTGATTGTTTTCCAAGGGAAACACCCATTCCCCGCTCTGGTTTATATGACGGGAACGGGATCTCGGATCCTGGTGCGGCGGCGGGTCCTAATACGAATCCCCTCCACTAGGATAAATGGAATGTCTTCCCTAAACATTCCTATTCCTGCCCAGCAGCCTCGGCGCAGGGCATCATTCTATGTATATACATACCATTCTACGCCTAGCCCTAGCCTCTACGCCACACATTACGTATACCTGCTATCTCTTGCCCTAACTGTACAAATAAACTTTGAATCCTAGCTCCAAACCGCACACATCACTACGTATGAGCCTCGAAAATTATGCATGTATTAGTATAATCGGAGCTCTATTATTGTCTTAAATGTTTCGACTGGTTACGGTGATATGTAGGAAGTAGTTGATACTAAAATGATGCTCAGAATATTAAAGCGAGAGGGATTTGAATGGGAAAATATTTGTTACTGGTATTTCGGATACTATAGTAATCTAAAATTCAGATACACTTGTTCTGGTACTCTAAAGCTGACTACTAATGCTACCGTTGACATACGGGACTGTTGCAATGTACCGAATTTATCTATGTACTTATTTGTAATTGCTGTGCAGCGTGCAACACCATCACAATCATCACCAGTCACCGCGCGCGTCACCAGGCATCAACACATACCATAACCATACATAAATACTCTGGGGTCGCGAATTCAACTGAGAATCTGATCTGAGTGCCATCTATCCATCAGTAAATATGAGACTCAGGAACCGCGTCTCTTCAAGGTCCATCCTCCCTTGTATAACTTTCCGGTTAAGTTAAGTGTTTAAGTACATTTTATGTCAGTATCAGTATCAGTTAATATCACTAATTCTGATCTGACGGACTTTAGATTTGACCTGCCGCTCAAGACAATTAAACATGAGTTCAAAATTAGCTTTGAGGGTGTTGAAGAGTGGCTACGGATTTGCCTCCGGACGAGCTGGCCAGCCTAGAGTCTCACTCACCGTCACCAACACCACGTGCTCACCATGTAAGTTAATTAGTAACCACATCAATTACATTAGAATTAGATAGCTGGAACAAATATATTCTCTTTTGTGAGCGATTATATGTATTGATAATTAACTAGGTTATTTATGTTTGTGTCCGGATTGTGGTGCTTTTCAGTCAGCCATGTCCGACTCGCCATGTCCATCCAATGTCCAAGATCCAATGACAAAAGGATGTTCAACAAGAACAAGTTTATGTTTTACTTTAACTTTAGACTTAGACACAATAAACTATTTGACAGACTTTGTTTCTGCTATTCGTATTGAAGCTCTGCCCTTTGTCCTATTCATTTAACATGTGGGTTTATATCTTAGGCTTAAGTGCAGCTAATAAAAAGTATTTATATTCCAGGGACTCGAGCTGGTTCCAGAAACTTATTCACTTTGGAGGCGAGCGGTGTTGAATCATACGAGAAACAGAGGAACCGAACGCAGATGCAGTTCACGGGAATGGTTGACAAGTTTCGTGAGAAGATGAGAGAGTTCACCCTGTCTGACACTAAGAATATGATTTTTACGGAAGACTTAAAGAATATGGTCCATCTGATTGAAAACCGACCGGATGATTTAACGCTGATCTTGCAAATGATGAAGCGGTGTGTGCATGAAGTTTTATTGGAAATCTTTTTAACTGAAAAGCTTTGCTAACTCCGCTAACCACGTGGATTCTGACAATTTATTACAGATTTAATCAGCAGAACAAGCATCTTCGTTTTGGCAACTTTATATTTGGTCCAGTGGTTATGAGAATGTACCATCATTTAAACCAGCCGGCTCATGCTTTAGAAGCTTTCAAAGACCCTGAACTGGAGGGTTTCTTCGAGCAGATGGCGAGTTTTCAAGTCCTTTGTGACTTGCTCTACAGAAATCAAATGTACCAAGAGATTCTTGACGTCTTCGAAGTTGTCAAAGCCAAGCAAGTTCAGGGACAGAAGTTCCCAAGAAATGTTACTATCCTTGTCTTCGCAGCCTGCTACAAGATCGTAGGTTTTAATTATTTGTACATACTATTGTTAAATTGCAACTTAAAGTTGACATTATTCGACCTTCCGGATGTAAAATCATAATTCAAATAAATCCTTCTTAATATACTGATTTATGTTGCAGAACACTCCTCAGGCCTACGAATATACCCTTCAGCTTTTGGCTGATATGAAGGAATTTGGTGCTGAGCCAGTCAGACGGTGCTTGGCATATGCTGCTGCACTGGCAATTACTCAGAATGCCCCACAAGTGGCCATCGAGATCCTCACAAATTCAAGGACAGCGAATTATGTTACAATTCGTAATTTAAAGGTTTACCTCCTCTGGAATATTTAAATAACGTCAGATTTCTTTCGTCCTTTAGTCTGTAATATTATTTACATATTGATCACGATATTCTTTGAAATTGACCCATTTCACAGTTGTTGGCGCTAGCCGAAATGAACAGACCAGATGATTGTCTGCCTATACTTCGTTACTCCATAGAGTTTGATAATCCAGAGGCAGTGAAGAGGCAATCGGTGTGTGGTGATGTTGTAAGTCCTACCACTTCCTGGTTTTGATTTCGTCTGAGCTAACATAATCATCTATTCATTTAGCTTGAAAAGATTATACAATCGGTAGACCGTTTGGGAAATAAGGAAGTTTCACTGGAATTTGAAAGAATTAATAAAGCATTGGTTGAAGCGCATCAAGTTTCTACTCAGGTAAGCTGTCTTTGCACAAAGCCCCCTCTGCCTATTATCATTACCGACCAATAGATTAGAGCAATACAGTCGTCTTGTATCGAAAATGTTTTAAAAGTTATACGCCATAATTGTTTTGTTTTTGGGGTTTAGACTTTAGAAGA
This sequence comes from Hypogastrura burkilli, assembly GCA_034696285.1. Lineage (NCBI taxonomy): Eukaryota > Metazoa > Arthropoda > Collembola > Poduromorpha > Hypogastruridae > Hypogastrura > Hypogastrura burkilli. The sequence goes on from JAQFZY010000883.1 coordinate 7,104, forward strand.
CATGTTGAACACTGACGTAGCGTCAAATCAGCCTCCACGAGACGGTGATGGGCAACAGCGGCGGAATATGATTGACAGAAGCTTCCGAATCGGCCGCAGCATTGATCTTAAGCCCCAGAGAAATCCGGCGTACCAACGAGAACTTCGCGAAAGTATAAAGTATGAGTAAACTTAAAGGATTAACACTGGAGACCATGCATCAGTGGCTTCAATTATTAGTCGTGCTTGCATTTATACAGAACATTGCATCAGTTTCATGTTAGTCACTAGTTTCATGCGTTCAGGAGTGAATTTATATTTAGGGAGGAAGCTATGAAACTACATTCTCAGTTTTTTAAAGAATAAAGACTCGATTACTTAAGTAATCCCACTTACCCATTAATGTATTCAACTTACTCATTTATTGCATGTTTCACGCTCACCCACTCATTCATTGTGATCGAATTGAATTATTGGTATTGTTACCACGGTATATTCATTGTCACTGAAAAAGGGAACTAGAATCATGTCACCAGTCAGTTTCACGTCTTAGACGAATGATTAGCCTATACGTATTAATTTATGATGACGATACATATAAATTAATCTTACTTTGATATCCTGCCTTTTTCATAATTTGGTTTGGTTAATTTGTATGCCTAACTCATGTAATTTCATTACTCCTTGGCGTCTTCCTTCTCTACTGCGTAAGGCTCTGCAATCTCTACAGCACCACAGTCTGAAATCTGAACATCTAGGGAAGGGCGGTCCCGAGGATCTGTTTGTGTGGCCTCAATTTTACGCACGATGTCCTGTTAATATCAGTTTAGGGGATTAGTTAGGTATATAAGAAATCAAAAGGAACAATACTTTAACTGGATTTAAAAACAACGGAATGCATCAATTACCATTCCTGAGATAATTTTCCCAAATACAACATGTCGTCCGTCCAACCAAGGGGTTTTCTTTGTGGTGATGAAGAACTGAGATCCTTAAATTAATTAAAAAGACGAATCAGTAAGACACTTGTATTGCGAGGAATTCTCGTTCAAATACTACGTACTACTTACCATTTGTATCCTTCCCGGCATTGGCCATGGACAACCATCCAGCTCCATAATGCTTGAGCTTGAAGTTCTCATCGGCGAACTTTTCTCCGTAAATGCTGCGTCCTGTTTGGTAAAATGAATAGTATGCATATATGGTGTGTGCATTATTCCAGGTGATCAGTATTCCATTTTCAGTAAGTAGTTACTATTTAATAACTGCCTTAGTTTCATAATACTTTACTTACCACCGGTCCCATCGCCCTTTGTGAAGTCTCCTCCTTGGATCATAAAGTCTTTGATGACGCGATGGAACTTGCTACCCTTGTACCCCTCACCAGCTTCTGTTTTTTTGGCTAGTTCAATGAAATTCTTTGCAGTCACAGGAACTGTCTTTCCAAAAACCCCAATTTCGATTTTCCCAGCCACCTCGTTTCCAATTTTGATTTCGAACCATACCTACAACAAAAACAGGGATCAGTAAGTTTTATTTTTACTGTTAAATGTAAAGCCTTAAACTGGAAACTATCAACAGAATATATACATTGTAGTCACCAATACTTAACCAATGAATGCAGTCTATGACAAAAAAAAACGTACTTCATTCGTTATGTAATATAGCTGGTCAAGCGAGAAGCATGTGCGGAATGCTTACCCAGTAGCCCTAGACCGGTCTAGACTAGCTACCCCTGAGCCCCTAAAATGTGGCACTCTACGAGAAAACCTACATAAAGTCGCTAGCAGAGTTCTTAGTAAATGGCCTGTAAAGTAAAATCCTCAGCCTATAGCCAAATGATGCGAACGGCGGAAATATATGCCCTGGCTTATGAAAGTATATTATATCTAGTATTTATTTTATAAATTATGTCAATGTTCGAATTTTTAAATCGTGTAAAAGCCTATTATAATCTAAATCACTTGATTAGATTTGATAATTGACGATATTAACATTTGACCATTTATTGTTCGAACTTAACAATGTTTAGAACTGGCTGTAAAGTAACATCCAGCAATGGATAAAAAATACAACCTTTGTGCGAAGCGCAGGAAAAATTCCAATTCCAAGCCGTTTGATTTCACAGAATACTGCATTGTAGAATAAATGTTACCTTTGCGCGAAGCGCAAGAACATTTTGAAATCCAAGCAGCTTGATTGCATAGAAAATTCTATTGCAGATTAAATACTTACTACCTTTGCGCGAAGCGCAAGAATAATTAGAACTCCAAGCCGTTTGATTGCACAGAATACTGTATTGTAGACTGAAAGTAACCTTTACACAAAGCGCAGGAAATTTTCGAAATCCAACGAGCTTGATTGGACAGAAAACTCTATACAGAAAATTAAAAAATCCAAAGCGCCTGGTTATGTAGCATAGAAAACTATATTTTTAGCATTTTCTAGGTCTCCGTCTGACCGTTTTATTAGATCTGTAATTGGCCAGTAACAGAAAGGGGGCGGAATAATGCAACATCTCCGTTTTTGAACAAAATCACACATGAAGATGGCGTGTGTAATATCTGTATGGTGACTTTAAATGTCACACTCGCAGCTAAGGTGGAAATACCAAATACCCAGGAAATGTGATTGTTAGTTATGAAATCCTGTGCTGTGGTGTTACGCACTAGAATTCCTGGTACCGGGCCCGCCAGTCATACATACAAATGTATATAAGTACTAAGTACAGAGAAAGATAACTGCATCGTATAGTAACAGTATCATTTACGCGAAGCGGCAAAATTTATTGAAATCGAAGCCGATTTATTATACAGAAAACTGTTTTATATAGTAGTAACATTAACATTTGCTCGAAGCGCAAGACATCTTTGAAAGCGAAGGCACCGTATTTACATAAGCCTGAATAGTACAGTGTGTAAGAAACGGATAATTTTTTTTGTAAAAGGCATATAATTACTCATCACGTTATCACTCATATTTATGTCCTTATACTACCTTATAGCAATTTACATTTTGTTCATTGGCAAGAAATTGTTTAAGCCATACACGTCTGATTTTCATTGTAAGTGTACAAAACAGCAGTGCATGTGCAGAGTAGTGAGTAGTTGTAAATTCTATCTATTTCCGCCCGGAAGCTAATAAGAAAATGTTTAAGTAAAATGTGTCTAATGGTACGTACAGACTACAGACCCTTTTACCTTCATTTTTATTTGTATGTATTTTTAGAAGGTCGTTTAATCATACATGTACGTAGGGGAAAGTCTTAGAGGGGTGGATACCAATTATTTTCAAAAGGGTATGTAAAACGTGAAAAAAAATTTTCCGCTGCGCGCGTAAACAGTTTCCTTACTCAATCAGTAATCAGTACTATTCATTACTGTTAAACCGCCACCCAAAATTTTCTCTTCTTATTTGTTTTTCTCTTTTCTTCTTCTTTCAGCTATCATTTTCCTTACATATTTACGTCGTATTGCATTTAAAATAATAACTTTTTTTATTATCGTATTCCTAAATTCTATGTTATTACTCATTGCTCACAATTAGCCAGTAAACATGGCCGTTTTAGCTCCTCCCCGAAGAAGTCGAGGAGCAAAGGAGAGACAGGCCTGAACTTGCGTTCACTTTTATTCTTTGCAGGAAGGAGTTACCGGGCGCTTGACTGGGCATCCTTTTCCATCCAAGATGGGTTGCAGATTGTAGAGCAAGTAAAGGGATGGCGACCACGACTGTAGTCTGGCCTGACCGTGTGCCGTCCCAAATCTCCTGTAGCCAGACATTGACGTAGGGTACTTTTCAATCCGGGGAACCATCTCCAAAAAATCGGGGTCGGAAAAAATGTTCCGGGGTGGGCCCAATATATAATGTTCATTATTTGGCCGAGATCGGTTCAGCAGGTTTCCTAAATTCTTTTTGGACTTCGTAATGAATCTAATATTACATGAATGCAAATTTTCATCAGGTTTAAATTGTTGTAGGTGTTAATTTTTTTATTTTGTATTTAAAACTTACTTCGAAAAAAAAAGGTGCACACAAGTATATGTTGTACAGAGAAACTGCTTGCAACGGGAAAATGTTACAACTTGTGTCATCTAATTTGACGCAAACTCTTGGGGTGAACCGCGATCCGCGATGAATATTTGAAATGAATTTTATTAAACTTTTTAAATCAATGCTAATATCCAAGGAAATCCTACGCGTGAAGATCAAATATCTAACTTCTAAGAATTGGACTTAATTTGACAGGAAACCGTTCCGCGGATCGCGAAAATACTGTCAAGTCATTCGTGGCAACAGCGGGCGCTACTCTTTACGCCGCCGCTTTTCTTTTTTAGCAATTTAAATTTCAGTACACTTATGACCTCGACCAATGGTAGCGGTAATTTAAGTCGGACTAGTGGGATGTTTGACCCGTATTGATTTCTAGCTTACCCCGCTTTTTTTAAACCGCTGCTCCGATTTTTTTTTAGCCGGCTACCCCAATTTTTTCTGGGATCGTGGCCCGAAATTTTTACAAGGGTGTCGCCTACCGGCGCCCGCCGGCTCGTCAATCGCTACCTGTAACGTTGGGGCTTGGGTCCTCGGTCCTATGACTAGCTGCTAGCGGCGATCCACTTGCCGCCCGAAACTTGACACCGCCCTATTTTGAACCCGCATCGCCCTATCTCAGACACTTGGAATTAAACAAGTCTTGTGCGGTGTGGATTAGTAGGACCGGTCATGCCACACACACTCGTGCGTACGCTTAATACATACATAAGTAAATAAGTACACGATTAATTATTAGAAGTATATGGAATGTGATAACTTACTGATGGTATAGCTTAGTGAAACATAATTCTTTGGAAAGTAGTATGTACATTACGAAAATGTACGTCGGTATTGAGTATATGCGCACGATTTAGTATGCCATTCTATTTATTCAGGCCTTGTTGACATGATTGTACACACCTTTTTGCCTTGTTGTCACAAAAATTAAAAAATACGTAGTGTACACACCCCTCCTTCGGGTCAAAGGGTATGTACATACTCTGAAAGTCTCAGGGGGGTAGGTCTAGGTCCATACACTAGGTATACTGGACGCACATATATGCGTTTAATATATGTATGTACATACGCCTCAGAGCTTCGGGGAGTATGTTACGTAAATAACGGCAGCATTGGTTCTCCGCATGTCTGTCTCTTCTGTACCTAACGAGGTTTTACATTTTATGGTTCACCTTAGCAGTGACAATAGCCTGGGGCGTGTCAGACGCTTGCTCCCCGTCGTCGTCATCGTACTCCATGCCCTTCTTTTTACTCCCACAACCTCCCATTTCAAGCTCCACCAAATAGTAGCAAATATGAAAATTTGTATATAGTACTGTATATTATAATTATATCCATGTAGCTGAATGGGCAACTGCAGACATTATGAACAGTAAGTTTTTTTCTAATACTTAATCGAATATGAGTTAGGATTATTGGTGCGAAGTGCGAAATACTAAAACAGAAATGAAGTACTACTAATTATATTTTAAAAAAAACTCTTATAAACATCTACGAATAAGACAAATGATAGGTATCATTGGTCGAAGTCTGCTAATTTGTTTTCACTAAAAATTTGTTAGGAATTCAGCATTCAGTGTCCATTGTTCCTATGGTACATAAGTACATTAGATTGGTATTACGAATATGACTCAACTCTCATTCTTCCATTATAGAGGCCATTTCGTCCTATGTATCAAGATACCAATGGTCAAACATGGTCAACGATAAATGCCGATCTAACTCCCTCAATACTTTTACTTACAATTTACAATGTACATTATGTACATATAAGCACAAACATAGCACGTGCCCACAAACACCGCACCGGGTGTATCTTTCCGCTTGAGCACGCAGTTCAATGTATCTAATCCGGACCTAAGACCTGATCATGAATTAGGTCCTAGTCCTATTGCGATGCTAATTTAATTCCAATCATTTAATACCGCGTCGGTCCAGTGGCAACATTTTAATATTTCCACAATTCCATATTTTTGACCCAGAGGAATTTCTGGCAACATAAATAATTTCTGAATATTTCAAAATTGGGAACGCTTTGGCAACAAAGCAAGTCAAGTAGATCTACAACCAAAGGGAAATCTATGTATACAGGGCAACAGGTACAAGATATACAATTAGCGTCGTTGACGATATATGGTATGGAATACACATTTTGTTGTCTTCTCCTGAAGAAGAATCGAACAGAAAGATTATTTTTACCTGCATTGCTAAATTATGTCTCATTTTACCTATCTATATCTACTACAATATGTATATGCTCTCGTTAATAAAAGTTTAAGATGATACCATGTACAATGTGCCGCGCACGCTACCGTTACCGTCTCGCAGGAACTTTTGGCAACTACAAATAGCGACAATGTCATCAAACAAAATATTGTGGGAAATTCTGGCAACACGTTTTTTTCATGAGTGTTGGTTTTGCCAAAATTTCCCTTCCCCAACAGGATCAATCGTAGGTTTCACATTTCACAGGTAGGTAGATATGTAAGCAAGCGAGAGAGATTCTTTTTAGTTGAAAGTGACTTGTTACCGTGTCAGTAATCTTTGGTCCTTTTGATGAGTCAGCCTGAGATGATCCGAAGACGCCGAAGGCGTACAGGGTCACGACGGTAATTAGGCAGAAATTCATGAAGATGAAGATTCGAACGAACAGTCGTTGACGTGGAGAGCCACAGAGGTTGAGTAAACGCATTCGAGGGGATGACGGGGAACTGGGCAGAGTTTCTGTAAAGTAAGGAAAATTCAAGAGTTGAGCCAAAAGACCCGGCGAGGAATCAATCAGGAACTAACAACTCACACGCTACTTCACTATTCACTCACCCATTGGACAAAGACAGGAAGGCCAACCTTCACATTCAACACCGCTCACATTCAAACCTACACAAAGGCTTTCACTAGGCTTTCAAATGCTTCCACAACAGCGTTCACCGGCAACCCTACATAATAGTACAAAGTAGTGGTAGAAGTAAGGAACAGCCAGCCCATATAGGACTAGGCCGCCTCCAGCACGACGCAGCGGCGACTAATACTAACTTCGTGTTGTCGCCTCCTCTTCCAAGAGAATCACATTATAGTCGCAAGTTTTTCCTTGTCGAGTTGACCACTTTGTAAGTTCATATATTTTTATGTTAAGTTAGGTTAGGTTAGGTTACAACATACCCAAACGAACTAAATACCTCCTAATCCCAACCAAACTAAATGTTGAATAAAAACCTTACTTTTGGAATAGTTTAAAACATCTACACGAAATGAAGCACAGCCACGCATGCCATTTCAATATCCATATCCATGTGTGGATATTTTTTTAACTACTCGAAAAGTTAGTTTAGATTAATCAACATTTAGTTAGGTTAGGTTACGCTATGAGAAAGGTATACGATGTAGTGAGCTCCACTCGAGTACATGGAATCTGCTTTTGAGTAACATAGGCGACAATAAGAACAGGTAAGTGATAGTCGCCGCTCGCCGTGCTGGACGGCGACAATTGGCTAAAACACTGGGGGCGACCTAGTGCGGGCTGTTCCTTACTTTACCCACCCAGGCTCCGAACAAAAACACGAACATTATTAGCTAGTATTTATATGTAGGACCGTTTAGGAGCTTACACGAGGAATTTAGCGTTTTTGAGATATATCGCGAGCGGCGGCCCGCGAACAATGTCGGTAACAATAAGGATTAGTTTATCTACTTGACTTTTAACTGTTTGGTAGCAAGAAAACCAGGCATTGGAATTCCTTCGGCGTAAACTTAGTATACAAGTAACGACGTCGCTTTCGTTTTATACTTGCGCACGCGGCTCCGCCGCTTAGCGAGGTTGGCGCTGCATTTCAAATGAATTTGTAAGAATATGGGATTTGGGAATTAGGTACTAATAATATGAATAAACTACTAACGTCTAAGATCAGTAGAGCGCTTGAAGGTATGCCACGGAAAAATTTGTACTGAACGTGATGTCATGTACTGTACAGCTCAGATTTAGGTATTTTATAGGAATCCACTGATTGAGCTTGTACGCCAGCACGTTTTAAAAGAATAAAAAGATCAATGTATTCTGTATGGAGATGTAGGGAAACTGGAGGGCGCATTAAACGTTTTGTTGTTGAATATCCAGTTAAGTTTTGCTAAAGTAGGCACCTGTGAGAAGATCACTTGTGGTTCGGTGATGCGCTAAAGTGAGGCACATACATATTCTGGCCCTGGTTCGGTTATGGCGGTTTTAACAGTGTCAACAGATTCGTTAAGGATTATTGAAAAATGTTAACATAAAAGTATAAAAATATCCGTCGTTAGGATGGGCTGACCCCTTAACCCACAAATTCTGTCCAACGAATTGGACCTGTATTATTGTCGTAAATTTTTGTGGGCCGAGTTAGGTGGGTGTAGATTGAGAAATACGACCAGCAGGGTTCCACGACCTCAAGTCATATTATAATAGTTAGAAGATATTCGTGTGTATTAATTACTAGCGGGCCCTCCACCAGAAATTCTGGTGCGTAAAACCACAGCCCAAACTAAGAATAACATTTTCTGGGCATTTCCATCGTACCTTCGAGTGTGACATTAAAACTCACCATGCAGATATTACGCACACCTGCGCCATCTATGTGTGACTTTGTTCAAAAGCGGTCAAACGGTGATTTCTCATTACTCGGCTCCATTTTACCGGCCAATTACAGAACGAATAAAACGGACAGACGGAGATTTTAACGTGCATATCATAACAGAAACCTTGGCGCACACATCACATATCACATATCCCCCATTGTTGTACTTTTGGTTCGAGGGATAACGTCCAGAAATACATACATGCTGTAGCCTACCGAACTGAGATGAGCCTTACCGAATGTTTCTGGCCGAGGCATTGTTACAATAGTGGCCGGATCCAGATCCTTCACCTTCATCTCAAACCTTCGTTACAAATCCGGAATAGATATATGTACAAAATCCACACTAAACCCGAGATTCACGTTGACTCAGAATGTCATGCGGCTTCACATGCCCAATTCTATTAATGTAGTAAGACAATATTACATTATGCTAAAAGTTCGGTCCATATAACTAACCGTATTCGTATTCAGTGTTGCACGCTACTATTATGAATTAGTAATGTGTGCTTACTGTATGAAAGCTACTCCTTTGTGTACGTACCACTACATTAAAGAATATAGTGTATTGAATTCTTATTTGTCGTTGAATTGAACCAAAGCTACATCCTTATTTATGCATTGCAATCTGGTAGTCCTTGTCATTATTGGGCACATATTGCGACCAAGTAGACCAAATATTAAACAAGAACGAGAAGGCTTAATTAATTTTAATAGCACGTCAATGCCATGCCACGCCAGTTGTATCGAGAAAAATAATGATGCCTGCTCACGCTCACTGAACAGTTTATGTAAAGAATAAACAAATAACCTAGATTGTCTAAAGTAAGTAATCGTGGCTCATATTTAGTATTTAATATACATCATGTTGTGTGAATCCCGTGCTACTCATTCTGTTACTCCTAATAATACATGCAATCAATGCAGACAATTTGGGAATAAATACACGACAATAAATATTCCATATTCTGGTAAATATTTCTTATAAATCTGCTGACTAATTAGTTCTCTCGATGAGCAGGTGATTTACGGGTAATTAGCCGGTATCTTCCCACTCAGTCCAGGTTCTTCTTTCTTTGCAATGCCGGACAGCAGTTTCTTGATTTCCGCGATAGCTTTCCCGGGATTCAGTCCCTGTTTAAAATGTTACATAACATTTACCACAATAAACTGGTACTACTACTCAACATTATCCATACTTTATAATTTATAACCGTCTTTGTCTTTGCTAAACAATTTAGCTTGTCCAATAGAAATTTACATACTTTTCGCCGTGTATCTTTAGTTAATTCACATTTCAAAAGTGCTTCCGTTTCGGTAGTAAATACATAAGAGAAAGCATAAAGACTGTGCTAACTATAAACTACTGCATAAACAGTAGGTATCTAAATATATATCATTTAGTATCAGAACTTTTTAATCATACCTTGGGGCAAGTCTTGGTGCAGTTCATGATGGTATGGCACCGAAACACTGAAAATGGATCTCGGAGCTTATCCAGACGCTCGGCGGATTTATCATCGCGAGAATCAATTATCCATCTATATGCTTGCATCAAAACTGCTGGACCTAAATATTTATCTCCATTCCACCAATATGAAGGACATGACGTACTGCAGCACGCACACAGAATACACTCATACAGACCATCCTAGGAAAAAAATTTATTTCGTTACGCAAATTTGTTTTAAATTGCAAGTCAACGAATACTTTCGCTTTAAACTAACGAGTTTCTCTCGGTCATGAACGCTCTGCAGGAGCTGCACCGTTCCCGGTTTGTCGTTATCCTTCCTCTGAAGCCACGGCTGGATTGCTTTGTATTGGTTGTAAAAATTGTTCATATCCGGCACCAGGTCTTTAATTACGTACATATGTGGCAACGGGTAAATCTTCGTTGACTTGCTCTGATTTGTATCGATTTTACTGCAACGCCAGAAGAAATATAACATGTATTTAATTTGGGCCTAATGTATGTTACACGTTACACCCCACCCCCGAAATAGCCACAACTAACAACTAGTTGTGGGATTTTTTTCACAACCGCCCGTTACCCGAAAACGTCGAGGTAACCTAACCTAACCTAATTCTAATGATACTATCAGGTCAAGTTCGACTTATGTATGTTAGGTTAGGTTACAACAGTCAGAAAAAGTCGTCATTTCAGCTTATGGCTGGTATCGGGGTACCTAATACTTTATTACTTACTATGTACATTAGTATTCACGGAAAGGAGTAACAAGAAACACAGTGAAACTAGTACGTAGGTACCTAATACAAGCCAGGGTATTCACGCCTCCAATATTCATGGCACATGAACCACAAATACCCTCACGGCAAGAACGCCGGAACGTGAGAGTGGGGTCAATTTCATTTTTGATCTTGATTAGAGCATCCAATACCATAGGACCACATGAATTAAGGTCTACGTCGTAAGTCTGTAATCTGGGCTTATCCCCCGACTTGTCTGGATCCCACCGATAAACTGCAAACTTCTTCACTCGAGACGCTGCAACAGCTGCTGTAGCACTTCCTCGTGACTACAAATCACATAATGTACTATTGCATGAATTCAAATGTTAAACTCCATACATTTACACTTACACAATACACAATAGGTACCTACATTTTATGAGAGCTAATATTAAAGCTGCCCCAAAAATATTGAACGTGTCCCTCAAAAGTATTTAAAGGACCTTACGGGATTTACTAGAAAATTTTCGAGTTTGGGCTAACTGGCCATCCGACTTCACTCACTCAAAATCAAGTTCATTTCCGGAAGGAGGCACATGGTTCAAAAATCATTATTAATTAGTAGTACTATAACGCACATAATAGAATTCGAAAACACTCATGCCTCCATAGTGGGGTCACGTGGTGGCGGGGTCAAAGGTCATCGGTCATACACCGACAAGTGACATGTCGTTGGAAAGCTTATTGAATGGAGATTCCAAAAATGTATAACACTTGACCCCTTTGACCTAACATGTGACCACAGGAGTTGAAAAAGTGTATTTTTTCTTTGACTTTTGCCCACTTCAAAAATCAGTCTTACCATGAAGGCATGGTTTTTTGCTAATGTTATTATATGGGTTATAGTACTAGTACTTAGTACTATTATTTGCACCATGTAGCTACTTGCGTAAATGACTTTGACTTTTTGGCATACCTGACTTCAAAAATATTTTTAAGTGTACTACAGTGGTGGTATATAAGGGCATATTATGCGATCAAGTACTACTACCTAGAACAATCATATCCACCAACATAAACACCAATTTCTTTCCATATAAGAAAAAAACATTTTTTGGGTGACCATCTTTGACGGATTTTTTGGGTACCTTACGCATCCGTAATGGACCCAACCAAGTGTGTTCTAGGATCAGGGTAGGGTCTAGTATAATGTACGATACATTTTAAGTCGGATGACCAGTTAGCCCAAAATCGAAAATTTTCTAGTAAATCCCGTAAGGTCCTTTAAAAATAATGAAGTTGGCCGAAAAGTAATATTCGGGTCCCTCAAAAAAATTGAAATTAGCATTAGAATTATTTAAGCTTACCTAACCAAAATAACACACAGGATCTAATAATGGAACGGAATTAATTGATTTATATAACTCATTTAAAACAGCTGTACAGTACCGTATAATATACGGTGAGGTTTTTATACAGTGGGCCGGTTCGCCGGATTTTATTTGAGTAGGTCAAATAACCTCGTGCTAAATCAGGTGCATAAATGTTTCAGCTAGCCCCACCCCTCCTGCACGGGGAAAGGAGTGGGGCTACGTGAATCACAAACAATTGGTCGTTGCTAGTAAAGTATTCAATTTGAGAGTGAATCACCATTGGCTTTTTTAATTTTTAGAAGGTTCATTTCCCTTCCTCCTTTGCTTATATGTAGATTAGTTATCATTTACAGCATTACAGTCCTTGGCATATACTCGTTAATTTCTACATCCGGAAATGCTTCATTATATCGCACTTTATAGCACTTTATTACATGCAATAATAAATTATTAAGGATAGGTATTGATTTATACACTTGTTTACATACATCCTGTGTGTTATTTTGTTTAGGTAAGTTTAAATGAATTTTCGGCTAGTTTCAATTTTTTTGAGGAACCCGATTCTTACTTTTTCGGTGAACATCATTATTTTTAAATTTAAATACTTCTGAGGGACACGTTCAATATTTTTGGGGTAGCATTAAATAACACCCATTTTATGAAAGTAGCGCGAAAATGCGACTAAGCTTGGAATGTTGCATATTGACTGATAAAACTAAGTTAAAACTACGAAAACAATAAGCTTTTTAAACTTACAGCAAGCTGTGGCCCAAACTTTCCCGAAGCTACGATGAGTTTTGAAGTAGAAATCATGGCTTTGTATTTATTTACTGCTCCGCAGACATCAAGTAAGAGTAATTCACTGTAGTTTTCGACCTTAAATTGTCAATACAAAATATTACATGATTAAGATAAGGCTACAACAAGACCTTTGAATCTTGACCACAAAAGATGAAAGACCTGGGCGCCTGTCCTTACTACACGTAGGTATGTTTCATATTCATATAAATAAGACTCGAGTAGGATAGGAATTTGATAGGAATGAGGGTATGGAATAATT
>JAQFZY010000884.1:0-20355 GCA_034696285.1 Hypogastrura burkilli
TGCCCAGAAGTACTTTGCCGCCCAATGAGCTGCGGGAATTATGCTTGGATCAAGATTGGCTTCCATAATTATAATGGTAATGGAAATTGAGCTGCGCTTACCGAGGAGAGCCAATCCGGATTTTCTGTCGCTCTTTCAGCACGTCAGCGCCTTCGGGTTCCCCTTCAGCGGGGCGGGAGTTCTCATAATGTGAGGCAAGGCTTTCAACTCCGTATAGGATCCCGAAAAGGACTAACAGCCCAAATATGAAGGTTGACCAGAGTCCCGGTGTAAAGGGCTTAAGGAACAAGTAGCTGGTTCTGGTTGACGGGGTCAGGCCAAAAAGCCCGGAAGATTTAGTCAGGACTCCAAGTCGGAGCTGAATGAATGGGAATGTAAAGTCAAGGGCCTTTGACCGAGCGGCTGTAATGGTCATGGCAGAGATCGCTACGTCCGTCTCCTGAAAGTTTCAATGTAGGTTCTAGCAATAATGGCGTAATAATTGTGTGCAAGAAAAGTATATATTTTAGCGGAAAATTCAGAATACAAATTGTGAGATTCGTAGGGATAAGGTTGGTTCTACTGTATATAAGTCCGGTTATAGGTCCAGCTACTTAGATTAAATTAAGGTGAGTTAGACTGTACAACAAAAAACTGGTATATTTCGGTAAATATTGTAATTTTTTTCGGCAAAAGTTATTGTTATCAAAACTTACGTTGTTTAGAATTTCCCCAACCATTCCTGTCCAGGATCCATTTTCAGCCGGCGTCCCGTAACTGCTGTCTTTGACCAACTGCAACTTATCTAAATCCAACGCCATTGATTGCAGTATTAAAATGAAGTTGAATGTAATAGTCATAATATTAGGTTAATTAAGATGGAAGTAGTTGGATGGAATTTGTCCGAAGTGAACCAAGCCAGATATATACAAAATCCGAACTGGAATAATTGTATATTGCATAATCAAAATTGTACCAACATCTCCAGCCAAGCTTTTCCGAAAGCAAGTCAGCCAGGTCTTTGCAGTATCCCTCGAACACTTCATTGCCCTGGAACGCGTTGGCGCTTTCTTTCAGCGTCAAATACGGTGGACACTGTAACGTCGTAAATCAAAATGACATTTAGACTTAATATTGATTTTACAAAATTAGTTTTCGTGTTCCTCTTACCAAGATCGTTGTTACTCTTATTACTGGACGCGGCTCGTTTTGGGCACATAGGCAGGTATAATTTTTGTAATTCCAAAAAATCAATAGAACGCTTACCCATGGCACTCTGAAGACCATTTTCGTTCGAATTTCAATGATGGCTGGTCACGGCACACTTCAAGTATGATTTTCGTTATGATACCAGCTTCATGCATTTTTCATTCAAATGGCTCGATTAATCCTTTCATCATGAGTGGAAGCCGGGGCCCAAATGTCAAATGCCAGATGTGCATTAAACTCATAATCCGCCTTGGCTTTTCAGCGGCTTATTTTGGCTCCAGCTCAAGTTTAGCTAGAGATATGCAGCGGGGAATGACGGCATGACACTTGACCCATACCCATACACGTGTCAACTTAAATAATCCTCTAGCGTTGGCAGGCCGTGTAAATGAAAGCAGTTGTGTGGTTTGGGAGTGCGTATAATGCGTGGGACTCATATAGTCATATTATCTGTGTTTATTATAGGCATGAATACAATGAGGTTTATACATATACATGAATCTTACAAGCGTATAATGCATGTACTTGACATGGTAATATATTACCTACCTATTACTATTAGGTAGGTACAGTAATTAGTAGCTCAGCCCTTCGGCGCCTGAAAATATTAAGGCATGGAGGACGAAAATACATACATAGCAGCGACAATAGGTATACTTTGAGGGTTGCTAAAGAATTGTAAATTGCAATATACAGTAGCATATAAGGCATAATTTACATGGCAGTATTTTCCGTTTGTTTCTTTAGAAAGCTCCGAGATTCTTGGGACGGTGACGATGGGGTTTTTAAGCGGTTTCCCGCAGCGGGACCTCTGCGGATCGGTCATTCCTGGAACCTTTCTTGGCCTGAAATTCATATCAACCAATTAACCTCAGATATACAAATAACACATCAATCTGCAACATAACTGTACATACATGCATTACAATACGAATGAAACTTCCATCACTTCCTTACGTTTCTCTTCTGTGACATGACGATCTCAACTCCGGCTATGATGAGCCCAATAATGATGGCCACAATCAGGATGTAAAATACGCCGGCCATTGTCTCCAGGCAAAGGGGCCCGTGTCCCTGTGCAAGAATCGGTCGGATTTAATTATTTTCAACTATATGTAGCACAGCCAGAATGCAAAGTAAAGTTGTAAGTACCGCCTCAAGATCGTCATCCTCTTCAGCTGCTGGACAGTTACTATGGTCCTTGAACCATTTGGCTTCCAGACTCTCCATCTGACCATTCTCCTTCAGTTCAAGAATGGCAAGGTTAATACTGCTCCTAAAAACATAAATATTCGCAAAAAGTGTACCCGTGTATATTAGATCTGGAATAAATCATGAAAAATGTAGTAAAGTATCCACCTTAAATCGAAGTTCGGCCGCGTAGCAACCCCGTAGCCTTTCTTGGGCCCAAAGAATTGGGGAGCCAGGACGGTATTGCAGGGTTGTCGGCCATTCTCATACACGGCGTAGGGGGACTCCAAAATGAAGGCAAATGAATCTGGAAAATAGTTCAGCTCTTAGAAAGAGTGGGACGGGTTGGGGTCAAAAGTCATACCATTCTCCCTCCTGACCCTGTCCAGGCCGTCGTGCATGGTTCGCATGAGAGTGTGATCCGTCTTCTTGTTCTGATCATCCCGCAGCATTTCTCGGAACATCTTCCTGTAGATCGGGACCTTGGAGAACTGGACGGACCAGGACAAGGATTCGGTTGTTACGGGTTAACCATTATTGTGGCCTTGAATAAGCTGACCCCCAATTACCCGGAAATAGTCATAGGTGCTCCCGGCCCGGAGAATCCCATACTGGATGTCCTTCTGGCTTCCGAGGTCCTCAATGGACTTAATGTCCAGGGAGTCCTCGTCCCCTTCAGAGAGGCGGTCCACAATCCGGTCCGCCGCAAAAGTGGCAATGTAGGCCCCAACGAAGATCACGACGAAGATCCAGAAAATTACTTGGAGGAACCGGCCGGCCGTTGACCTGATAGGGGAGGTCAAGATCTCTAACGGTCTATTGAATATGACTAAATCACATTTCCTGTACTCTTACTTTGGTGATCCGCAGATCCCGTGACTACAGAGTCCGACGGGAAGTGCGGGCGGCGGCGGGATCCCGGCTCCTGGCTGATTTGCCCTCCTGACCCGGGCCTCCTCCACCTTGTTCCCCACGAAGCGTTCCACGAGGAAGAGGAGGAGGACCAGGAGGACGAGTGACACGATGAAGACGGCCCAGAGCGGGCCCGTGAGCGGACGAAGGAAAATGTATGAGCCCAGCTCATCGTCGTCGTCCTTCTCCTCCTCCGTAGGCTTCCGCATGAGGATCCCCAGCTGGAACTCGAGGAAGGGGGAAGAGAAGTCAACGGCCTGGGCCCGCTCCTTCGTGATCGTTATGGCACCGATCGCAATGTCTGCTCTCTGAAAAATAAGGACGTAACTGTAAATTAATACCGTTTACGTGGGCGTGCCAGCTTTTCAATTATCGACTACCGACCTTATTAATGTTGCCCTCAACTAGTTCCCCGATCATCCCGTTCCATGTGGATCCTCCAACCGTGCCCGTTTTATTGTGGTAACTCCCGAATTTGTTGTCCCCCACCTCAACCAGCGTGTCTGGGGATTAAATTACGTAGCATGAATTATAGTTACTAACCCCGTACAAGTAAAGCCTTTTGCTATAAATGTTAGGTAATGAACTCACAGTTAACCTTGAGTTGCTCGGCAAGTAGGTCCGCCAAGTCCTTACAGAATCCCTCGTACTTATCATTTCCGGATAAAGTATCAAAATCCGCTTTGCGCGTCAAGTAGGGCTCATCCTGAAACAAATATTGGATCATTGTTGTATTGCAATAATACTGTACTGGAATCCGTACTGCCAATTATTCCAATCTGATATACATAAATACTTATCAAAATCAGGATATGTAAATTGCCATTTGCAAAAACCTAAACGGGGCTCAAATGCCGAAATATATTAGCGTGATTTACAGATTTGCAGCTACCCAAGTCCGAAACTCAGAATACCCAATAAACTTTGGGCTTACGAGTATGGAAGTGATTTTGACCGTCCGCTGTCCGTAAGAATTCCCCACCACGCCCATCACTAGGAGCCAAACCGCTATAACCCGTCCGTACCCCATCATTAAGCCGCTGCTGATGAGCTCCGTGTCCTAGTGCATAGAACCCGGCTGAAGACGAGGAGAGACTGGACTCAAATTCGCGTCTTCCAATTTTTGGCACTCCGCAGTTCGTCCCTCTTGCTCCGACTCCAGAGCTTTAGGCACTACTATGTAGGACTAACAATAGCCCAACACTCAGCACATAAAACTCGGCGCTTTGGGCCTGCTATTACGCAATCCAATGCTCCGGCTCCGCTGGGATAGTTTATGGGAATATCAGTGGAGGAATCTGGGAGTAGGATTTAATCCTTCCTCTATAACGTACACGTACCTAATACATATACTAGAGCTCTCCTTAGTTTTACTTTTGCATGGTTTTACAGCTTTAGGACGCCTGGCCTCGTAAACAAAAGCATAAAAGTTCCAGTGTAGGGATGATTATCCCCAGCCCCAGCCTTTTCATAATAGTATATTAAATGATGAGCACAAAAAAATGAGTCCAAGAAATTAGGATATTTAGAGGCGTGAAGGCCAACGCCAACAATGGCACTGATCTCCATTATGGCTTCAGGCTATGAGTAACAATGATCCGGCTCGATGGAAGGCCAGCCAGTGGATTATCCAGAATTGCGTGAGCGGAGAGCGTGAGCTGTATACCTATGTACATATATAGTAAAGTAGTAGGCATTAACCTAAGCTATGTATTCGGCGTTCCGGACCTGTTAACTTACAGCACAGCCATCCATCAATGTTAATTCTAACATTGATGCGTAATCACGAAGGGGAAATGCGGCTCATTATTGGAAGGAAATATTCAATTCTGCAACAAGTATGTCAAATCATGGAATATGGTTTCCAATCCAATCCGTCTCGTCTTCCATTTTTACCTGCAGTTTAAATCTGCTAACCAGTATTTTACGAGTTGCTGCCACGATTAAGCTTAACAGTTTAATAGTTATATTTTATTAAATCTAACTCTAAATCGCGACTAAAAGCATTAGAATCATAGTTACAACTTGTAACTTTTTTTAAGTCGTAGCTGTACACATTACACATGTGCGTACGACTATTGGTGCATCTGCTATTTTTTTCTAGCATTCCTTCTCTTTGCTAGAAATGATTTAGAAAAAACATTTGGGCACTCTTGCAGTCAGATCTTGTCAACCCTTTCCTTACGTGAAAGTTTATACTTCGTAGATGTTCAACCACACACTTGTCACATCTGGCATTTTAATACTTAGGAGATGCCTTAGCTCCTGCTTGATTGCGTGCTTGCTAACTTCTCTGATGAAGTTGCTGATCCAGTTCCAATGTAATCGGATGCATCAAGCAAGTAATGGAAAGCCACAAGGCGAAAAACGACTACCTGTTTAATACCCACAACAGTAAAAGAGTGGTAGTGATTTAACGCCTCGTCTCAGAAATGTCATCCAAACTCGAATGTCATCAAGCCAGATCTACTCATCAATCACTCTAGCCTAGAAGTCATAACATTATTGCATCCGTCTAATATGACGGCCCGGCGCCACCCGACCTGACAAGGGTCTGTTCAAAGATAAACTTTCCGGAATG
Organism: Hypogastrura burkilli; assembly: GCA_034696285.1. NCBI lineage: Eukaryota > Metazoa > Arthropoda > Collembola > Poduromorpha > Hypogastruridae > Hypogastrura > Hypogastrura burkilli. The sequence continues at coordinate 5,873 of JAQFZY010000884.1, forward strand.
AGTGTAGAGATTGATTTCTGTAGTGACAGATTCGACCTTTAAGTTGGCAGGAGTTCATGCTGCTTAACTAATTCAGCGTCTAGCGACTGGATTTCTGTCCTGTGTGTTTATATAATAAAAGTAATTTCATAACATGAGTCGCGAAAAACATTTTTTTACATACACATATCAACGAGAGATTCGAAGTGTTACAACTTAAACCTGAACGTCATCTCTAGTGTCGCCGTCGGTGTCATAATCATAATTACAGCACACGGTAGAGCACACACCTATGCTAAACTTCGATTGCTTGTTTTCCGAATGTTTTGAACAACTCAGCTAGATGTTTAAAGACCGAGCAGCTCATAATTACAAGTCTGGACTAAAAAATTGCCGAACGGGGTTGAATCTGAGTTTTATTTTAAGGATTCTCTTTCCGCCTTAAAGTATATGTATGATTTAATTCTATCGTTATGAATTATGAATATATTATTACGTTTCGCTATATAGCCCACCCAGAAAGTAAACAACTATTTAATACTGTGCAAAAATATAGACGTGACCCAAAACAAAGTATGTGTAAGTGAACAAATCTAGATGTAAATCAAACAATAGATAATCAGGTTCGGATAGAATTATGAACCGGGTAGGATTCCTTGACTAAACAAATCTGTCCTACGTCACTATTTTTGGTTATTTGCATATTTTGTTTTGGTTTTAAAGCTAAAGTCTATATTTGTGGGTTGTGGGCAACATTAATATCAAGTTATTGGTCAGAGGAAATAAATACATACTACACAATTAATTCTATCCTAGCAGCCTGACATAAATACAACTCAATGAACTGGTTTTCCAAATTTTACAAGCCCGGTAAGTCGGTAGTGTAGCGGCTTACTATTGTTTGCAAAACTAAAGTTTTGGCAGGAGCAAAGCATTGAGGTCCGTAGTCCGTACCTTTCTTGCCATCTCTTGTGAGCTGAGCCTGCCTGGGTCCACCTCTTCGCCTTTGGCACTCGCCTTTGAAAAAAGAGGAAGTGAGAAGTATGACCCTCCCAGTTTTCCATTTGTCATATTATTTATATTGTGATCAGAGCACAGTCTTGTAATTAGTGGTCATTGAATTGCATTGGAATTTGTAAGGAGGAAGGGAGCTCAATTAAGGTTACCGGCAGTCTCCGTAGGCTGGCTCAAATTCTGAATTTGTTGTAGTCTAATTGAAGTTCAGACAGGTGGAAAAGCCGCATCAAAGTTGAGCTGTCATCAGAAGGTCAACTTCAGCTTATTCTTGTCAAATACGAAGTGTCATCACTTTCCTATCATCGCCTGGCTTTTTGTTGCTCAGCAACAGTAACTAAATTACCTGTGAATTTGCTACAATTTCAAGATGGTAAGTTACTCTATTTTTTGGTGTTCGGGAAAAGCGCCTTGCGCTAAGCGCTAAGCTTAGGTCAGGTCTAGGTCAATTACTAGTTTTCCGCATATCAGGTTTACTTCAAACATTTGGTGTTTTTCAGACGGAACAGCAGTTGGACTGTGCGCTAGACTTGATGCGGCGCCTGCCCCCTCAGCAGATTGAGAAGAATTTGAGTGACCTGATTGACTTGGTGCCTAGCCTCTGTGAAGACCTTCTATCCTCAGTTGACCAACCGCTTAAAATTGCTCGAGACAAAGTTGTAGGGAAAGACTACTTGTTGTGTGATTATAATCGTGATGGGGACTCTTATCGGTGCGTCACGATCACGAACGCGACATATTGATAATTATTATTGAGTTCCATTTTTAAGTATTAACTAGGAACTTTACAATAAGTAATAAGTTGTATTTCTTCCTGGACAGGTCCCCATGGTCAAATACATATGATCCACCGCTTGAGGACGGAACGATGCCGTCTGAGCGCCTTCGACGCCTCGAAGTGGACGCCAACTCGGCTTTTGAGCAATACCGTGAAATGTACTTTGAAGGCGGGGTCTCCTCGGTTTATCTGTGGGACTTGGAGCATGGATTTGCGGGTAGGTTAACCCACGTCAAACTCCAGCCTTACCCTACGCTGTCATATGTCGCTAATTCAGCTTCTTCCCAGGTGTGATTTTGATAAAGAAGGCTGGGGACGGGTCGGACAAAATCAAGGGATGCTGGGACTCAATCCATGTTGTTGAAGTCCAGCAGAAAACAACGGGACGCTCTGCTCATTACAAATTGACTTCCACGGCCATGCTTTGGCTCCAGACTCACAAACTAGGCTCAGGAACAATGAACTTGGGTGGAAGCTTAACTAGACAGGTCAGTACGTCGGGTTATAGCTAGTATATAATAGCAATTTGATAAATAAAAGCTCATCTATTTATCTGCTAACCAAGACGCTGAGTGTCGCGTAGTCTTAATAATTTTGGAACATATATAAGTACATAGAGATAAAAACCAAATAACTATTTATTGAACTCGAATTTTTAACATCTTACAGCATGAATTAAAAACAGTTTATTTTAGTTTCTTTAATCAACAAAAGAACATAATGAATTAGTTCGATGTCAAAAAGTATAATAACCGATCAATAACTTTTAGATGGAACAAGACTGTACGCTAGGTGAGACCACGCCGCACATTGCCAACATTGGCCGAATGGTTGAGGACATGGAGAACAAGATCCGCTCGACCCTCAACGAGATCTACTTCTCCAAGACCCGGGACATTGTGAATGGGCTGAGGTCAATTAATTCCCTGTCCCACGAGAGGGAGAGGGGGGCCCTTAAGAACGACCTTGCCGCCGCACTGAAGCTCCGCAATGCTTCCCGAGGAGATGCTCCCAACTCCTAAGTCCCCTCTTCCACTTACTACTACTAGAGCAAAAGAATGCAAATAATAATGGAAACTGGATGAAGTTACTTGATAATTTACTTAATTTTACAAGAAAGAAATCTACCCTTAGATAATAATGGGAGTGTTTGGTTCATAAGTATACGGCTATATCTACTAATCTTGATACCTCATGAGAAGAATCATTAATACATAAGAGAACATGATTCGTTCAGATATATAATGTAGAAGGATGATAGTACTATACCTGTTGCTGGCATTTGAAGTGTAAAATAACAGATTATTAGGTAGTACCTTATCCTCTACCTAAAGCCGTTCCAAGAGTAACAAATTGCCTCAAATGCCTCTGCTGGTCTGATTCTGATACCTGTAGATTTCGTTATCACCGTTTCGTTTGAGTCCATTTCCCCTAATTTACAGCGTTGAGTATCGACCTAACTATTAATATAATTTATTTGCGTGTGCCCTGCCCAGCCTACTATGCTTTTCTTAGTTCTATGGAAGAAATAATTGTGTTAGTTTGCTCCTGTTTTACATTCAATTATGAATACAATACTTACTACTTTAATTCAAGGAAAGTTTTGTTTGTTTATTCTGTTCATATACATATATACATACATACAATTTGTGTACTAAATACGTATATACTAATTGTACAATCTTAAATGAGTCAAATACATCAATGGGATTCGGTGAGGATCGTATTCGTGTCTGTCATTATGAAGGCCATGCGTCAGAGACTTGGGCTTCTCGGTCATGCGGATACAACTTTAGGAATGGAATGTGTAGAATTTAAGAACAATATGAAAAATTCCAGACGGAAAGTCGCAGTCATCATTTTTTCAAGCTAAAGGAAGAAGCCATTATTATATTGTTTAGTCTAAGGTCCATCCGGTCACGCTAATTCTGATAATAATAGGTAATGCTTTCCTTGAAAACTAAAGAAGCCATTCTGCATTTGACGGTATCTATATCTACTTCTTCTGATTACAGAAAAAATCATCTTACAGAGTCTGTGACAGCTTATACTTATAACCTCTCATCGCTCTGCATCATCATAAATCATATTTAATTCCCTGCTGCATGAATTATTGATGACCAGATTCATTAATTGTGCAATACTCAATACGTATGCATTTTATTGGGAAGTATACAGAATGACATTGACTCATGCTTATATAGGGACCCACATTTTTCTGTCGTCATACCTAATCTATTTCTTTCATGTCTGGGCTCAAGACTCCACGAGGAGCCTATTGTATTGTAGATAGTAGAGCTGGTCGATAGCCTTTTTGTATTTAAGTTTGCCCTATCCTTCGTAGCCTAACAAAGCAGAGAATCTGATTTCATGTTCTAATTCTAATACGTCCCAACTGCATGCAGTACTAACTAGTACACGATTATATAGGGCTGGCAAGCACTCTCACAGCGTCATTACTGTTTCAGAGTTGCGAGGGTGTAGCAAGTCCGTCCAACAACGCCGTCTTAATTCTTACAACAATAGCCGTACTATATACACAGGCAATAACAAACTAATAACTTATTACTTACAATGAGCCCAACTCCGACGCCGTTGAACACCTTGTCCCCACTCCCGCTCCCACGGTCACCCCTAACGGGACCTCATCTCCGGAAACGGACCACAACGATCTCAAGTGATGAGGTCCAGGCAAGCTACAAGGTAGAAGGACTCCGGCCACACGAGTTTCCGGTTGTCGGGATATTTGTCCACCCTAGAATCCTGCCCGGGTTCAATTACAGGTATTTAGGACAACAGTAGTGGTCAAATACACCTAAATATCCTTAGCCGCATGGCATGATAGTTGACAAAGACTTATTATTAAACTGTTACAAATTATTCTTATTATTTATTCCTACTTAAATACATTGACTTCTGACTGACATGCTGTAAAACTGTTGCTGCAAAATACTTTCAATGCATTCTTTCTTCCTAATCAATAATGGCGGCGAGTCGACGAGCTCATTTGGAAAGTAATGAAACCGAATGTAATACAGTTTAACGTCAATAGTAATAAAAATATAAATCGTAACTGGTTAAATCAGGGACCAAAGGTCACCTTTTTTTAAATACTGTATATTAATTCCAACTTATTGACTAACATTTTAGAGTGCGACCTCTGAGTACGTCCAAGTATTTGTTCTCGGGTCAGGCCCTCCAACTCCTCTCTGTGGGTCAAGGCTATGGGAAACGAATTACGTTCAAGTCCAATCCAGGGGACAAGAATGTCAATAAGTAAATCAAGCCTGAATTTGAAACCTTTTGCTTAACTTCGGTCTGGATCTAATAATGAACGTCTGTGATGTTAGCAATTACTTCTGGAGTGATTCCCGATCAGAAGGCTTCGGGTTTGAAGTGGAAGTCGTCTCACCCGGGGACAAGTTTACAATGTATGACGCGGTTCAGAATCCTATTGGGACCTGCGAGGTCATCCAGAATCAGGTCATTCTTCTTTCCTTGGATTAGCTATTAGCTCCTATTGTCCTTAATACTTCAACTTGTACTCCGCAATCGCTGTCCCATTCGCTTTATTTCGGCTTTGCGGTTACGTACTTACAATTTCTCACATTATTTTAATTCTGCGTTTCGCAATGTAATACTTTCTTCTAAGAAGGATTATTAGGCTTTCGCAATTCGCAACGGGGTGGAGAACGTCGGTATAGCATTATGCGTAGATTCTAAGCTTTGCTTAAAGATTCCACGAACACATGGATGCCGGAATTTTCCGGTTAATGATTCTTCGAATTCAGGTCTTGATTGATTACGCTCTGTAGGATCCTCAACAAGAACAGTCTCACTTGATGTGGCCGGACGGTGCAATTGAGAAATGGGTCGTGGTCCGACTCTTTTGCAAGGTACTAAATGATACGAATATGAAATGCTTTTCGGTACCAGAAACCAGCACCTATGCTTCTACAAGTTAATTGATGCTTTCCTTTAGATCGAATCTGCCGAGGGGGCCGTGTCCACGGGCTGCATTTCCGGAATTGCAATCTCATCCAAACCCAGTCGCGCCGCAACGGCGACCATCCTCCGAATCATGAACTGTCTCGTGGAGAACAAGTCCTCCTACGGTCACCAGCACCCGACCCTGGCCCAGGCTGCCTCCGTTAAAAAGAAATTAACACTGATCCCAGGGGTCAAGTCCGAGACGAGGCGGATAACGGTCTCTGGGGTCTCAATCCAGGACGTCCCAGCCACTTACATTATTACTGGGCTCCTGAAGCACGAGCTTCCGGTCATTGGTAAGGCCCGTACAATCTTTGGACATAACATGGCCTTACTACTGTTGATGGAAATAATTGTAAAATCTGGAAATGGAAACCTTACTTTCCAACCCGAGGCCTCTTTATCGTATCTGACTTGTTCTTATCGCTGAGGCATCGGATGAAAAAAAAGGGCTTTCCAGATTTCACAATTATTTCCACCAAGAGCACTTAACAGTACTGTCAACTGTCACCGAATTGAATTTCAGGAATATTTAGTAATTGTCCCCGCATTAAATTTCAGGAGCAATTTTATGATTGTCCCCAAATTGAATTTCAGGAACATTTGTCGACTCCCGAGTCCTTCCAGGCTTCCACTACATTGTGCGGCCGGCCCACGCCAAGAATCCTCTCTTCGCAGGTCAGGCCATGAAGCTCTTGAGCATTGGCCGTGGCTACGGGAAGCGGTTCACGTTTGAGTCAGCAGCACGAGCCCGAAACGAGAACGATCATTTCTTCTGGAGTGACTCATATGCGGAGGGCTTCGGATTTGCCCCTCACGAGGTCCTTCCAGGCCTTATGTTCAAAATATACGCAGGAGAGGAGGAGCTAGGAACGGCTCTTGTGAAGAAAGCAAATAAGCCACAGGTAACTACGATGTCATTAGTCATTAGCAGCCTGCCAGATCATTTACTAACTAAGGTAGTACTAACCTCTAGTCCTTGTTTGAACTATATATACGATTCTATGTAGCACGAGATTGAAATGGTAATGCTGCCCGAAGGCGGGGTCCTCAAACGCCTCCGGATCGAGATTATTTGTCACCTCGAGGTTGGGACCGGAGTGACTCGAGCCTGTCGGGTTTCTGGGACCGCCGTTGTCATACGGAAGGGACCCAATGAGGCTGCACGGGTGGACCGACTTGAGGGTCTTGGCCTGGACTCCCAGCTCCATACCGCCCTCCGCTACATTCCTGGGGAAATGGTCTTTGTCGCATTGGATCATCAGAAGTATCTTAAGCTCTAAATTAACTATAATCTTTTTAAAAAACAGATCGGAATAAGACATGACTCATGATCAAGTTGTGCTAGGATTTATTCCTTATCATTCATGTACAGAAGTCACTGTACATGTCCATAATGCCTATGTTATATAACTCTAATTTGTAACTACTACTTACTACCTACTATACAAAGTGCCTTTTTTAAATAAATGTATCTAGATACTAGAACATGTTTAATTGGAATTGCAACCAAAATCCAAACCAAAGTCAACTTTATAAAGTAGGTACCCACCAACTGTACATATTAAATTGACGACACAATAAAAAGTTCACAAAGAAAGACTAAAAATAATTCCATTTTGATATTACAGAGTGAATAGTTCTGGTTTGGACGGACTGCCTACCAAAAGTGACTCTGAGCACACCGCGTTGCGTATAAATATAAATCTAGAATATGTATGTACAGATACACCAATGACTAACTCAGAATAATACATACCTGTACAGACACAAATTTATAATCGAATATATTATTTCCCGTAAACTTTGGCTTTGAGTATAGGTGTTCCTTTTATGCAGTACTAGTATTTCTACTAAAATTATACCTTTCTTCAACCTTTCTTCAAGCCCCCTTCGGGACAATGCCCATGGGGCCCTTCTACTAAAATTATGCAGTACTAATTATCTACGCGTAAACTGCAGTTTGAAATCTTTAAGAGCACGATTCCACGATACGATTCGGAGTCCGAATCCAGAGCATTATTTGATGAAGGCATCCGGCGGGATCTGGCCGTTCTTATGGAGCTCCATAAATACGTGCGCACTCTTGGCGTAGTCCCAGAGGTTCTGCTCTAAGCACCTGTCGAATTCAAAGGTTATATTAAGTTGGGCAAATTCAAGTTCCCCTAATTTAGTTTTAGAAACGAACGTGTTTTTAAATGCGCTTACTTTCGGGACCAGCTCTCATTCATTGCTGATTCCTGAGCAAACTGGGCAACCATTTGAGTCTGCTTCTCAGCATCAGACAATGAAATAATTGAACCCGCTCCTAGCACGGGCCCCGGCTGAAGGGACAGGAGGGACAAGGACTGAAGCTGCGGCACAGGACTCGGGCTCGGGGTTGGGGCTTGAACTTTGAAGGCCGCCTACACAAAAATATAGAAATTATGAGAAAGTTTAAAATACGGAAGAACCGAAAGCGTTACTATTTCGGGCTTACTTTAGCCTGCTCATTGGTAGCATTCGTGACGAAGAGCATCTCGTTCACAATTACGAATCCTCCGTTAAGCGGAACCAGGCTAAAACTCCTGTGGAAGGATCGCATTGACATCTCCCGCTCACCCCCACGCTCTTTGAAGACACCAAATATTGAAAAGTGGATAAGGGAAGGCTGAAAATGATAAAATGCAGGGGTTAGGTCCAAACCGGTAGACTTGTGTGTATTTTAGTTAAATACTCCTGCTTACCAGTGCAATGGGCAAGTCAATATAGAACCCGCTGATGTCATGCGTTGTCTTGGGAAGGCGTCCAAGGAATGCAACTATGTCCAGTTTCCCAGTGTGGAGTCCTCTCTTAAGTCGCTCCACGTCTTGAGTCCGGACATAATTCCGGGAGTCCCCGATATACGAACTCAACCTGCAAGGATTACAATTATTACACATTGTACAAGGGATATCACACAATGTATATCAACCCATGTAATTAGGTAAGTACACTTACTTGGTCGTTGGGTGATCACTAGAGGTGTTCCCTTGCTTGGCATAAGTTGCCTGGAGCGTCATCACGGCCCGATCATGGTAGGCATCCATAAGGGAGTCTCGTCGATCCGAGTCATATATCCTCATGTACTGCTCAACGAAGGTGAACACAACTTTCCGAGCATCCTCGTTGCAGGAGAATCCAGGTTTGATAATGGGAATGATGATTTCGTCGTCTTCCAGGTCAAACTTTATAACGGGTGCCACTTCAACTCCGTCCTATAAGTTAAGAGTCCGGCAATTCAGAGGCTGGAGCTTAGCTATTCAGGAAGTATAGATTAGTAGTTAAGGATCGAGCATGGAAATTACTTACCAGGGTTGTGACCTTCGGGAAATACTTTCTGACCGCTCTGCAAATTAGAAGAGTGTGAAAAGGTGATATGGATGGCTGACTTTCCTCTAGAAAATCAGACAAAACAGGAGAAGAGCGAGAGGAAAATGTTCTTATGACATATTACTAATAAATACAGTAGCATCGCATTCAGCCATATTCTGATATCCAGCTTCCACCTCCAGTAAAATAATGTAGTTTATTAAGGACTTCGTAATGACAATATTTGGCGTATGCAGTTCCTGTTGGAATCTAGCCTGAGCCAGCAAGGTTCTTCATAAGGAAAATGAATGGAACGACACCCCAAGCTCAGAGCTTCCATCAAGATTTTCCCATTCCTGGACTTTGGCTGTAGCCCAGGTACCGTCTACAGTAAATGCCGAGTAAAGAGCAACGTCACCTTTTCAGGTGAGAGCACACACGGTTGGTTGGCGCAGCCGAGGAAGTATCATGCTGCTGAAGTTAAACAGTAATAGTATTAAAATTGACCCATTCGACAAGACGCATGTGGGAGAGCCGGGACCGAACAGAATGAATCAACAAAAGTGGAGTTAGCTCCTACACTAGACATTTACAGATGGGCAGGTACTCGGAGCGGACAGTGCTTCACAATGATTTGTGATTATTCAGACAGTCACCTTTTCAGGTTCCTCGTGGGTAGATACATGTTCAAAATGGTAGACGACTCGTTGAGTGTCACATCAAGTACGACAGCAAGCGTACGCACGCACGAAATATTTTCAGGGTTAATTGGGTACTGGACTCTGGCCAGATTTTGATGTAGCTTGGTTTAAAAGTAGAGAGCATAAACATCCGACGCGATTGAGGACTATCTGAACGGAGCCCAACTTCCTAGTGCTGTCAGCCAAATGCAAGTCAACAAAATTCTCTTAGAACTTAAAAATCACTTCAGCGCACTTCCTTCCCTGACTCCTTGGATGTATGCAAGTCACTCCTTGCCTCGGCTGCAGTGTCCATTTTTATTGGACTAGGCTTATACACAAAAGGGTCAGTCTTGATCAAAGCTCAGGAAACTTGAGGAGATCGGATTTTCAAAATACTTGGAAAGATTAATATATGCTGCTCAGAGTAGATTAGCAGGATCCGTGGAATGATTTCCGATTACTGCGGGTAAAGTTTCAACAGGAACATTCCCAAGTCTTTCTACCACCTGAGTGGGTTACTCTGCTGGATAATTGGAATTGGAAGGCGAGTGATAAGGCTGGAAGTATATTTGCGACCAAACACGTGGACATTATAGGTGCAATAAACAATTACAGGTAAGTATTAATAAAGATCATAAAATAGTGAGGTAAAGTGACCTGATATAATGTTCCTTGTCCTCAAACTTGTCACACAGCGGATTGTTCTCCAGCCTAATTTCATTGATGAATAAGCCGCGCAGGCGTTCCATTGTGTAAATATCACGGAGCTGAAATAATCGACAAGATGCTACAGTTTTCGCTCTCTCTGTGAAAGCTCTTCGTAATTTATACACCTTCACCTTACCCTGTTATTCCCAAGATTCAACTTTTTTAGCGCTGGAGTGAGTTGGGGAAGCTTTTGAAAGCTGTCCAGTGATGTCATCTTGTTGTTTGATAAGTCCAAGGAAACCAAAGTTGGAAGGATTTCTCCCGTCAGCGCAAATATTTTTGCCACAACACTGGGCCGGTAGACGGGCAGATAGAAGTCAAGCACAAATTCTTGGCTGCTATGGAAGCTTTGCAATGAAAGGGCAGGAACTGTTGGGTCGTAGCGAGTAGCCAGGACGGCTTTAATCCTTTCTTCACATGCAGCATCAATTGTGGCTGTTGGGGGGCTCCCGTATGAGTCAACTTTTAAAATGATCTGAAATTGTAATGGATAATAGTCATAGTGGTAATGGAAAGAAAACCCTCAGTGATCAAATAATCTCAGTTAATAATTGTAACATGATCCTTATTTCCATAGATTCTTGTACCTTCTGAGAATCTGGACCGCTGAATCTTCCGCTGCATGAAGCTAGGGCCTCTGCACAAGTCCGATCTTCCACGAAGAATACTGTGTTGACCCCAAGCCTTGTGTACTAATAAACAAAAATCCCACACACAAGTTAATGTAGGTACACATAGGAATAAAACGATGTAATACTGTAATAGATTTACCGCAACCGGTCTGAAAGGCACTCTCGAGAGTGAGATGAGTGTATTTAACAGAAACTCTCGGTCGTACAACGTTCCATTTATTATCTGAAAACAAATATCAATCGCATGAAGCATGAAACCTTTAAATAATCTCACAGTGATAGACGATATTATTGGGGCGGATGTACAGTTCATTTACATACCAGTACTTTATGCCATCCTGGTCCGAAATTATGACCCCCATGTCCATCTCCGCGTCCTTGGCTATTCAAGTGTCTCCATTTCTTGCTACCACGGCCTCCCCTGGTACTCCGCGTACCGCTGTAATTATGGTAAAAACAAATTTACACATTCACGTAAGATATTGAACCTAAATGTAGGAATACTACCAGTAAAACGTACTTGTACGCTGTCCCGGAATGAATAGGTCCTCTGCTGACCCGCTCTTCATCCCCGCCCATTGGTACATCTTCATCTCGGGAGAGGAATGGATTTACCCTCGACTTCCGTTGAATGGATCGACTCTTATTAGAGGTGAAGTGAATGTAATCATTTTGCCTCCTGTGATCTGATGAACGAATAATAAATTGAATTAGAAATTTAAAACCATTGTCCGCGTTAGTGGTCATTTCATATATGACATAATCAGAGCTAGTTGTACATAATACTTGACATACTTACCAATACCTCCACCTCCACCATTATCGCGATCAGCATACATTCTTCCGCTACCACGGGGACCCCCACGACCTCGTCCACCTCCTCTTCCATCTTGTAAGAAATGGGCCGTGGTTCGACCTCTCCCAGACATGATTTCTTGTGAGTTCCTTCAGTGACTCGCGCTATTAAAGGCTGAAGAACCTGAAGGAATTAATGAAACCCGCTTTTAGTTTGAGCATAATATTACTAGAACCAAAAACCAAACTGAAAATGTAAATCCCAGCATTAACGCATAATGTAAATTAGCACAATCAATAATGTGTGCAATTACAATGTACAACGGTTAGCGATTCCCAAACTAAAACATGTCATAAAACTGAAATAAGGAATGGCAGCTGCTGATGTCAAAATAGCAAAAACCGAAATATTCCAGAATCCAGCTTCTGTTGTCAGTATTTTATTGAACTTTGAACTTCCCCGACGGCAGACGACTCATAAATGATAAAACAAACACTATTATTGGACAAGTTCTTACCTGGGTGGTGACCGCGACGACCTTGTCCAGGTTCAATCCTTTAACTTGAGGCTTCAAATAATTAAATTATTGATGTCCAAGCGACAATGCAGAAGCTGAAAGCTATATATGTAGTTGTACAGTTGTAGAGACAGACACAGATTCTTCGATTCTTCTACATACATATGTGTACTTATGTATATCTCGCATGTATTATTTTATTACGTATTACATATTACTGATTAGATTACGTACTCATGCTACTTGAGAGAGAGGTAGGACGAATAACTTTTAATTAGGCCCCCAAGTTATTAAATACAAAAACGATTAAATAAACAAAGTTAGAGTAAGTTAGAAAGGAATTTTTAAAACAAAACTGTACTTGTCCACACCTGCTGCAGCTACAAGCTACGCTACAACGTACAACAACCTTCTTCCTCTATGAAAGTCACAAGGCCGTCCGGGGGAACTTATGATTGGGAATAGCAAGTAGACTTACGTGCTTAAATGCTACACTTACATATTACTACATATTCGTTTTTTGAATGGCAAAATATAATTAATAAATGTAAACGGTTTCAGATTAACTCTAAAAATACGTAAGTTAAACCAAACTCATCTTTAGTTAGTCTGTAATAATTTGCAACTCTAGTATAGAATTGTGGAAAACAATTTAAAAATAAAAGAAAGAAGAAACAGTCAGAATCGAAAATCCAAATTATTAGGGAAGTTTAGGCGTTGAACAATCTTACAACAATAGGCATAAGCATAGGCATGCTTACCTTAGGCATGCTAATCCGAAGCATTTGTAACTTTTTGCACGTACTATTAACTACTACCTAAAAACTGTTATCATAGCGCTAAAGAGCTTTCCTTGTTTTATATTCTGAAAGATGGCAAATCTATAATATCTTAAGATTCTTTTGGAAATTGGACAATATGCACACGGAGTGGTCAGTTTGGGAAGTCCAGTTCAAAGTTCAATCAATGCAATCAGAGTCATTTAAAGAAATCCAATTATTGGGCTAAATCAAACAACACTGATCCATGAACTTAGGTTTAAACAGCATATACAATTGTGTTGTTATACATAGCAGCAATCTTGAATCCTAATCAAGAGGATTTTGTTTGGCTTGATACAACTTTCCTTTGATGTAGAGGTTTCCGGAATTTGAACTACGTTCGATTGATCTGATCTGAAATACCCTGAGGCGTGGAACTGATAAAACAAACTTAACGTTTTATATGTGCATATTGGAAACTAGTCGAACGTTAGGCTCCCTATAATCCGGGGTTAATATTTCAATTTATAGTCAACATAACGGTTGACTGAATCAACCAATGCTTTGAGTTTTGTACTTTGAGTTTGAGTACAATTTGGTTCTACTCTGAATTAATTGAGCAGCACTTTAAGAAGCAGACTTTAAGCTTATCATGTTTAGGGGTAAACCTGATTGAACAGTAAGCCTAACTATGTATGAGCTAGCGTTAAAAAGATGGCTTCTTTTCAATTGATGGATCAGCTTGAAGCAACATAAGAACATTTTAGTCAGAATACGGCCCATTTGCTGCTGATATATTTCGAATACGTTAGCGATTGTTCAATTGGTTGAACTTTGTCCAGTTGTGTTTTGTGTTACACTATGTTGTATAAAGTAGGAGGCGGCAATGGAATGTACATATGTATATAATTCAGTAGCGTGACCAGTGACCACTCCTTTATTGCCTGGTGTCATGCGCTTCGTCGTATGCGTAAAGTGAATTCAAGGGAGTTAAAATGAGGGTTTACGATGTAAGTTTACATATTTCTAGGTAAGTATGCTACAGGCTACAGCCTTAATCGCACATAATATATTACTAATTGCTTCCCACGATACGGGTATATACATACATGTTACAAAGGATGTGTATGAGACGTTTGTGAAGCACCTAAAGAATATACGTATATTTTATATCTAAGTCTGTATATTGTGAAACAGATTAAAGCACTGCTTCATATAGAAGCATTATCGCACTGCTTAATGGCTGTTTATGTGTCAGGTATGCTCGCTTCATTAACAGCGTTACGGACAGACGG